>JAXCMG010000055.1:396042-409962 GCA_034642415.1 Podarcis siculus | reverse complement strand
AAGAAGAAGAAGAAGAAGAAGAAGAAGAAGAAGAAGAAGAAGAAGAAGAAGAAGTCGTCAAACTGCCCAGAGAAAAATTCAGTGAAACTAAATAAAAGTTATTCCGGAAACTGTTTAGAATGACTCAACAGTGTGAATTGCCAAGAAGAACATTCCCAAAGTCCAGTCAGGGGCTTCCCTTCAAATACTACTCTGCCCTCAAAAAGTGACCAGCAAAGTCCACACTATTAGCCACAATGGCTATGTTCAGCTTCCATTGTTGAAGGCTGTATGCCTCTGAAATCCAGTTGGCTGGAATTCTAAGTGGGGATGGTGTTCTTGATAGGGTCACCATATGTCTGGATTTTCCCAGATATACCTGGAATGCTGTAATCGGAAGCAGTGTCCGGGCAGAAATCAGTAAAATGTCTGGTAAAATCTGGACATATGTAAGGTAAAAGGGTAAAGGACCCCTGGGCAGTTAAGTCCAGTCAAAGGCGACTATGGGATTGCAGCTCTCATCTCACTTTCAGGCCGAGAGAGCCGGTGTTTGGCCACAGACAGCTTTCCGGGTCATGTGGCCAGCATGACTAAACGACTTCTGGAACAATGGAACACCGTGATGGAAACCAGAGCACACGGAAATGCCATTTACCTTCCTGCCGCAGTGGTACCTACCGTATTTTTCGCTCTATAAGATGCACCAGACCACGACGCACCTAGTTTTTGGAGGAGGAAAACAAGGAAAAAAAAATATTCTGAATCTCAGAAGCCAGAACAGCAAGAGGGATCGCTGTGCAGTGAAAGCAGCAATCCCTCTTGCTGTTCTGGCTTCTGTGATAGCTGCACAGCCTGCATTCACTCCATAAGACGCACACACATTTCCCCTTACTTTTTAGGAGGGAAAAAGTGAGTCTTATAGAGCAAAAAATACGGTATTTATCTACTTGCACTGGTGTGCTTTCAGATTGCTAGGTTGACAGGAGCTGGGACAGAGCAACAGGAGATCACCCCGTCGCGGGGATTCAAACCGCCAACCTTCTGATCAGCAAGCCCAAGAGGGTCAGTGGTTGGCAGTGTTGTTTCTGCTGATGTCCTCAAAAGCAGTGGGATTATTATTATTTTGCGATTTTGCCAAAAAAGCTCAATAACTTTGGGCAAAACTTTAAAAAAGCCCAACAGCTTTATGTCCAGATTTTCACTTTTTGAAATATGGCAACCCTACTGCTTCATCCAGGTTCTGCTTGCAGGTTTCCCTTAGGACCTAGTTGACCTCTTTGAGAACAGGATGCTAAGCTACATGTGTCTTTGACTAGAACCAGCAGGGGGCTTCTTACACAGGTGTGATGGCTAGTATCCTTTGATAGCCACATCCTCCAACAGTCAAGAATTGCCAGAGTAAAAAGAAAGTTATTTAACTGCCTGCAAAAGCACAAGAAGTCCTTGCCTGATTTCCATAGGAAGCTCCACCCACAAAGAATGCATCACAACAACAAAAGTTCTCCTCCAACCCCCATCCAACCAAAATCTGCTGGGTGTTGTACAGTCGGTAAGGCCTCCTCCAGTAGACCACAGTGACCTGGGTGGACCATATGGGAAACAGTAGCCTCAAGATAGCCTGGTGCCAAGCTTTTCTGGGACTTTGAAGGGCAAAACCCAGCACCTTATCACACATGGTCTTTTAAACTCCTTCTGAAAAGAAATAAGAATATAAGAAGATCACCAAAGCTGAATCAGGTCCAGAAGCCCATCTGGCCAGCAGTCAACAACAACAACAACAACAATTTATTTATACCTGCCCATCTGGCTGGGCTTCCCCAGCCACTCTGGGCAGCTCCGAACAGAATATTAAAACACGATAAGACATTAAGCATTAAAAGCTGCCTTCGGATGTCTTCTAAAAGTCAGATAGTTGTTTATTTCTTTGACATCTGATGGGAGAGCTTTCCACAGGGTAGGCACCACTGCCAAGAAGGCCCTCTGCCTGGTTCCCTGGTTCAATTGCAAAGGGGACTCTGAGATCTAATTTGCATAATTTATTTGAGAATTACATTTTATTCTGTGTAATAAGGAATTCTGGTGGAACGGATCATGGTTTTATGCATATGTAGCAACTGATGGGTCTCCCCTCCCCCTTCTTTGGATGATGGCATGGCCTTTGGCTAGCACAATAAAAGTTTCTGTGTGTAAGCTCATCTGGCCCAGTATCTTGTTCTCACAGTGACCAACTTGACGTCTCTTCTGGAAAGCCTTCAAGCAGGATCCGAGCACAACAGCAACTACCCCCACTTGTGTTTCCCAACAACTGCTATTCACTGCCTCTGGAAGTGGAGGTAGAACATAGCCTTGTCATCCAGTTTCAACACATTGGTCCTAGTACTGCCTTCTGGGGGAACAAAGAACAAGTCTTCTCCCCCTTGTATTTGACAACCCATCAGATATTTGAAGGCAGCTATCATGCTTTCCCTTCACCCTGTCTTCTCTGGGATAGACATAGAATCATAGAATTGGAAGGGATCCTTAGGGTCAACTAGTCCAGTCCCCTGTAGAGAGCCAGCATGGTGTAGTGGTTAAGAGTGGTGGACTCATAATCTGGTGAACCGGGTTCGCTTCCCCGCTCCTCCACAAGCAGCTGCTGGGTGACCTTGGGCTAGTCACACTTCTCTGAAGTCTCTCAGCCTCACTCACCTCACAGAGTGTTTGTTGTGGGAGAGGAAGGGAAAGGAGAATGTTAGCCGCTTTGAGACTCCTTCAGGGGAGTGAAAGGTGGGATATCAAGTCCAAACTCCTCCTCCTCCTCCTCCTCCTTCTCCTCCTCCTTCTTCTAGTGCATGCCATTCAGCTGCTCTTTCCAGATCCTGTGGCATCCAGGACATCATCCACTGAACATGGTTTAGTTCATCAATGTTTTTTTCTTAAAATTTTGCACCCAGAACTGGAAATGGTACTCCAGAGGCAGCCTAAGCAGAGTGAAACAGCTTGGAACTGTTACTACTTGTAACCTGGACACAATACTTCTATCAGTGCCTCCTGTGTTTGCGTAATACTCACGAGAACAGCTGAGTGTTTACTCCAGAACTGGAATCTGGGGCAAGCGTTGCATCTGTCCACAGGACAAACTGCAGCAATCTGAGATACTGCTACCATTATCCCATCCCAGTAGCATGTGTGGGTGTTGTAAGAAACACAGGAACAAGATGATTCTTGTCCTGAGGGTTTATGTTAAGAACACAAGACCTGCTCAGTCAAGGATGCATCGAATCCAGCATCCTTTTCCCCATGGTGGCTAATCAAGTGCCTCAATGGAAAGTCCAGAAGCAGGGTTGTGATGTATTAGCCCTTGCCTGCTGTTGCTCCCTAGTGACTTGAACTCACAGGCATGGTGTCATTGATACTGAAGCTTTCAACTAACTTCTTCTCAGAGCAGACCCGCTGGAATGAAGGAAGCTTAGTCGTGCTCTCTAATTTCAGTGGGTTTACTCTGAATAGCACTGACACTGGATATAACCCATTAAATACAATAGCAAATAGCAAGTGGTGTACTTCACCTGCATAAAGGTACCACATCTCCTTGGCTGAGTACCCTAAACAACAGGTACACAGAAGTACAAAACATGTCCATTACCTCTCTTGAAACTTTAGAATATGTAACAAGGCCGATATGAAGTTATTTTGCCTTCCCTGTCAAGCAAAGCTAGAGTTGCTTCCATGAACCTGATGTTCTCCAGAAGTTTCATGAAGCTGTCCAAGGTTTCAGGCTGAACCTGGAACTTTCTGCATGAAAGAAAGTGATCTACCACTGATACAGTCCTTCTTCACCGTTACCTTTTACCTTCTCATAAAAGTGAATAAAATCCTCATTCTCATTGTTCTGAATAGTGGGCCGGCTTATAATAGAGAAATAGGCAGCTAGCTGATTGAAATTGAATCAGACCATTGGTTCATCTATCTCAGTGTCGTCTGCAGTGACTGGCAATGGCTTTCTAGGGTTTAAATCAGGGGGTATCTCCCATCTCTACCTGGAGATGCTGGAGTATGAACCTGGGACCTTCTGTATGCAGAACAGATGCTTTACTATTAAGCTTCAGCCCTTTCAGTTCCTGTAAATGTGACAGGAATCTGTCCCCCTTTAATGGTCCACAATTAAAAACAAAGCCACACACATTTGCATCAAACTTGTTTACAGTAAATGGGACAAGGACACGGAGACAAATTGTAATACCTTACCTAGATTTCAGAGGATGAGAATGTGGACCAGAGGGAAGATAACCTGTAGGCAAAGCCACAGCTTCTCAGATAGTTTCATACAGTTTCATAGGTATATAACACCCAATGAGGCATTGCTACTTCTATTAAAAAACCAACCAAATATCTTTCACCTACTGACACCTCTGCAAATTATGGTTTACCTCATCCTCAAATAATGTTTTACCACATTAACCCCACACAATCCCACAAGAATATAAGAACTTGAAATATATGTGCAGGGGGAGGAGAACTTAGGGGGGGGGAATCTCATCTGGCATATGAAACCAGTGGGCCTCAAGTTGTCCCTATTGATCATGCTGGCTGATCATGATGGGTGTTGGAGCCCAACAACATCTGGAGGACCACACCATTTCCCACAGTTTCCTAGCCAGAAAATATCATGAGTACCTCCTGAGTCCCACATGGAAGGTAGCTGGAGCTGCAGTCTTTGATCAGTTACGTCAACCTTCCCCCAATCTGTTACTCTCTTAGATATTGCTGGACAACAACTCCTATGATTCTTGTTGGCCATGATAACTGTGGATGTTAAGATTTGAAGCCTAACGTCTGGAGCACCACAGGTTCCTCCTTCAGTACTGCCATAGTTTGCTAACAAAAATTTTGTCAAAGTACACCACCAGCCAGTGTGGTGTAGTGGTTAAGAGTGGTGGACTCGTAATCTGGTGAACCGGGTTCGCTTCCCTGCTCCTCCACATGCAGCTGCTGGGTGACCTTGGGCCAGTCACACTTCTTTGAAGTCTCTCAGCCCCACTCACCTCACAGAGTGTTTGTTGTGGGGGAGGAAGGGAAAGGATGATGTTAGCCGCTTTGAGACTCCTTAAAGGGAGTGAAAGGCGGGATATCAAATCCAAACTCTTCTTCTTCTTCTCCTCACCATGAGTCCCAAATATACACCTTGAGTTCCAAGTAAGCCTGTCCCAGCTAGGGTTGCAACATGTGGTTGATTGGTTGGTGAGATCAGTCTTTTGCCAACCTGAAGATGTTGCTGACTCAAACTCTCATCAACATCATTGTTGGTCATGTCAAATGGCACTGGTGGCAGCTGGAGTTCAGCTATGCATGGAGAGTACCCCTGGCCTATGGGTTAACACTAGAACTCAGGGACATCCAATGTCCCTTAGACTGACCTAGAACACAATGAAGAATTCCATGAAGGACTTCCAGCATTACCTACATTCCCCTAGAATCCAATGAGCTGAACGTTGGAAGATTCAAGACAGACTTTTTTTTAAAAAAAACAACAACAACGAACAAACAAAGCTTAGTCATGGCAGCACAGAGTTAAACTCTGGAACACACAGGAGGCAGTGATGGCCACCAACTTGGATGGTTTTAAAGGAGATTAGACAAATTCATAGAGAAGCGAGCTATTGATGGCTGCAAGCCATGTTGGCTGTGCTCTGCCTCCACCACTGGAAGCAGTAATGCTTCTGAATACTAGTTGCTGGAAACAGCAAGAGTGCAGAATGCTTTTGTGCGTGGGTCCTGCTTGAGGGTTGTCATCCCCCGCCTGCTTCTGGTTGGCCACTGTGAGAACAGGATGCTAGCCTCGATGGGCCATTGGCTTGATCCATCAGCTTCTTCTGTTCTTATTGTCTTATGACAACCTCTCAGGAGGTAGCTGCAATCTACAGAGCATGTTGCTCCTGCAACAGTAGCCTAAGCAGTTACGAAATTGCAACACCTGTTTTTCATTGTGGTGGTTAAATGCCTCAACCTTTTACATTCTCTCTTCGTGGACGATCGCTTGATCAACAGAGTGTAATCTTGTCATCCTTTAGTTAAGTGGCATGTAAAGCAATAAATAACTATAGCTTCGAGGGTGTAGGCTGTGTGCCGCCCTGTTTAGGATAAAGGATATCAAAGAGGATGGTACAAGGCCCTGATCAGCATATGTAAAAAGGATGTGCAATTATTACTCAAGGTACAAGCAGCTGCATCTTTCATTAAGATTGCCCAACACTTTCCTCTAGCAGAAACTTCCTTTCCTTACTTCTCTTGTCAACCTTATAATTGCCAAAAGTTTGGTTGTTTCCATGGACTCCACAAAATTGTTTTGGAAAACTATGTATTTGTTTTTGGTATAAAATAGTTCAGGAATGGGGAGCCTGCAGCACTCCAAATGTGGATGATCTCCAGCTCTCATCACCCTTTAGAAGTAAGGTCAATAGTGACAGTTGGAGTCCAGCCACACCTGCCCTAGGACGTTCCAAACCAATCAGGAATCACATATGAAATGCACTTGTAGAGGTATAGAACATGGATGGTAAGCTGGTGGCCCTCCAGATGTTTCCTGAACTACAGCTCCCATCCTCCCAGCCATGTGGCCAATGGTCAGGGATGATGGGAGTTGGTGTTCAAAAATTCTGGAGGGCAACCAATTCTCCACACCTGGTGTAGTTGGTCAAAAGATTTGAAGTCCAGCTGTTGTTCAATGCTATAAATTAAAGACTGGGAATCTGCGACCTTCCAGTTGCTGTTGCACTCCCATCAGCATTAGTAAGGAGGGTGAAAGTTCAGAGATGATGGGAGATGGAGTCCAACTACATTGGGAAGGCCACACTTTCTCATTCCTGGGGAAATGGGTAGTGCTTCAGATGAGGACTGGGGAAAGCTGTGTGTGTCCAGTCACACGCCAGCCAAGGTTAGGGGAAGAACTGCATCTCAGGAACAGGATCTCAATGGTAGAATGTCTGATTTGTATGCAGAAGGTTCCAGGTTCAATCCCTAGCAGTTCCAGGCATACTGCCTTCAACAATATAGTTGGAACTGATCCATCAGGCCTAGTAGCAGTGCTATTTTTCTGGGGAAAGAGTTGCTGGAACTCACCATTAACACCTCCCTCATTCTCTTAGAATGGCAATGGTGCCACCAGAGAGGTGCCGGAACTGAGTTCTTGTGAGTTGCCCCTGAACAAAGCTCTGCCTAGTAGCCATCAGTAGCCTCTCCTTCAAGAATATGTCCTCTTGTCTCTGAAAGCCATCCAAGTTGGTGGCCACCACTGGTTCTCGTGAGAGAAAATTCCATAGTTTATGAGTGTGAGGAGTTCTTTTATCTGCCCTGCAGGGAGCAGCTAGAGTGTGCTAATGCATGTATGCCCTTTTTGTGGGCTTTCTAGGAGAACGGTAAATGAGGACTATTGCCTTCACACCTTGCTGGTGGCCTTTGTAGAGGCATCTGGTTGGCCACAGTGGCAAGCAAGATGCTAGAGCTAGATAGGTATTTGGTCTGACCCACCAAAGTTCTTCTAATGTCCTTCTCAAATCTAGCAACTATCTTTCCTTGTCTACCAGACCATTTTTTTGTGATGGATGCCCCATCTCCAGCCAAATTGAAAGCCAATCTTGTTAGAGTGATGTGAATGCCAATAGTTTTGAACAAAAATGTTTGTCGCTAAAGTTCCAAATGTTTGGCTTTGGGGGCGCGCACTATTTACACACTGATTCCGTCACCAGATCACACCAGCATGCAAGAAACATGGGAAGCTCCAGGATGGAAAGGAAACTCCCAACAAAGGATCTTCAGGGAACAGAATGAGACTGAACCTTTTTTTTTTATTAATGTATTTAATACGACACCAATTAACCAAATAGTGTGATACTCCTTCATCCTTGCCTGTGACATCAGAGTTTTTTACAAGGCCTGCTGGGTGTGAAGCAAACATCATGACCTAGACTAATATAACCCTAAATGCTGTGGTAAGCACCAACTTCAGAGTAATTCGAAGAGTTGCACAGACAACAGATTTGAAATTGGCATTTAATTATGGGGGCATCATATTACTAAGAGGTCACATGCACCACAGAAATGGTATAAAAACATCCTCGGTGGGAGGACATCTCCAACAGCTTCGCCTTGACTTCCAACAGCTTACATCTTGCCTTCTCCTTGGAGAGTCAGGTAAGCATATTTGCCTTCACTTGGGACACTGCTTCTCAAACTGTCTTCCTTGAAATTCTGGCCCTTTGAGAATTTTGTTGCGAGGGTATCTTGGGTAGCTTTAAAAGAGGATTAGACAAATTCATGGAGGAGGCTATCAGTGGCTGCTGGCCATAGTGGCTTCATTCTACCCCCACTGTCAGAGGCAGGATGCCTCTGAATATCAGATGCTAATTAATGCCAAGCAGGGAAGGTGCTCCCGCACTTGGGTCCTGCTTGTGGTCTTTCCATGGGGGGGTCTAATTGGCCACTGTGAGACTGGTATACTGGACTGTAGTTGGCCTTTGACCTTGAAGCAATTTGAAGCAAGTTGAATTTGAAGCAATAAGAATTGTATATTCCCTGACAGTGGCTTTCCAAGGTTTCAGATAACAGTCTGTCCTGGTCCTGCCAAGGTTATTGAACCTGTGACTTTTTGCGTGAAAAACATGTACTGCAGAACATGTACCTCTTTAAGCAGTGCACAGTTATACCATGCAAGTGGCTTAATCAGAAGGTTCTTATGCACTTTGCCTCTGAGCTGTAGGACACCCTACTCTAAACTTTCTCTTAAATGAAAATCACAACCACACTAGTTGCCTCAACCATTCAGTTATATGTGATGTCCCTACAACACTGATTAAACTATATTGAATCAATGGTATCAGGGTGATATGTCTGAACAAGTGTCCACACCTTCTCTTCTCCTAAGTCAGACCAGGATAAGCATCTAGGTATCTAGAGAAGCTTCCAAAAAATCTTGGTCCATCATTATTGCAAAATCAACCTCTGTTGACCAATGTTGAAAGGAGCTCTTGCAAAGCTTAGCGTTGGGCAACATTTCAGAAATCATTTCTGTGAGCATTTACTTAATACTTTCAGAATTCAGGGTTGTAGCCAACTCAGAGTAGACCCAGTGAAATTAAGGAACCTAGGTAAGTCATGTCCATTGGCTTCAATGGGTCTGCTCTGAATAAGGTTAGCACTGAATGCATAACTCAGTTTTGAGTTAAAGATAAGAAGAGCCCTGTTAGATCTTCTTATGGGGGAAAGGATGCTGGATAAGATGGGCTAGAAGGACTCTCTCTACATTATTAGCCAGGATGGAAACTTATTTTAAGAACATAAGAAAAATCTGATGTATCAGGCCAATGCCCTGTCTAGTGCAGGATTCTGAGTAACCAGATGCTTGTGGGAAAGAAGCAAGCAGACCCAACCAAGCCCAAGAGCAACTCTCGCCTCTTGAAGCTTCCAGCAACTGGTATTACACTCTGACTGTGGAGGTAGGGCATAGCCATCACGGCTAGTAGCCATGAGCAGCCTTCTGTTCCTCCATGAATTTGTCCACAAAATTCACTCTTGGGTAACATGTGAAAAGTTGTGCTTCCGTCAAGATCTAAACTTGCCAACCTGTGTACTGTTTCAGATTCCTTCCCGTTCTTCCAAGATGGCCCTCTGTGAATACAACAGCTGTAGCCCAGCCCTCTGTGGGATCAACACATCCTGCGTCTCACAGATCCCGCCTTCGCAAATGGTGATCCAGCCTCCCTCATTTACGGTGACCATCCCGGGACCCATCCTCTCTGCCAGCAATGACCAGGTGGCCGTAGCACAAAATGCTCCATGCGCCACTGGATATGGAGGGTATTGTGGTTACGAGGGATATGGATCTGGCTATGGCTATGGCTGTGGATATGGATATGGAAGAAGATCCCGTTATGGGTATCCTTGTTCTTATCCCGGTTATTCCAGACGATGCAGCTACAGCAGCTGTGGACCGTGTTAAATGGCTGGGAATCCTAGGAAAGCCACGGGGGGCTACCAAGCCTCCACTCAGTAATTTCAGGAACAACGAGTACCTCTCTACCTCCCCCAAAGTCTATGTGTTGTAGCCAACTAAGTCCACCTCAGAGCAGACCCTTGGAAAACAGTGGACCTAAATGAGTCTTGTTGATTGATTTCAATGAGTCTGCTATGAGACGGTCTATCATTGGATACCACCCTTTGATAGCTGGGGGGGGCTCCTGTCTTCTGAAATGCAGCCCTTTGATCTACCTCTCTTCCACTTTCCTTTCAATGGCTGCAGTTTATCATTTCCCTGTGTATGTCATGTGTTTAAGGTTTTCTGCAATCTTACGATGTTTGTTACTCCCTTTTAAACCTGCTTCTTGGCAGGGAGAGAGATAATGAAAAGCAACAACAAGAAACTCGTCCTTCTTACTTCTCAACTTGTAATTGGTCCTGTTGGCATCAACTTGCCTGATCACACATTGTCTTATTACTCAATAAAGCTTAACCGTTGCATCTTAATATTTGCCTTCTGGTTTTCTTTTGCTGTGTCAGTTATCTTCCTTATCCTTCAATAGTTAACACAAGGGAAGGGAACAAATTCTGGCTCCGGGGCCACATTCCCTCCTGCTAAGCTTTCAGGGGCCACATATCAGTGGCAGATGAAACCAAAGGTAAAAGTAGGTGGGGAATTTATGCCAATTTTGCCTTTGTACAGCAGTCTAGTTTCTACACAACACACACACACAGAAAGAGAGAGACCTCGCTATTCTCAAATCCAGGCAAGCAAGAAGCATTGTCAGAGTTCAATGACATGTTCCAGCCTGGGCAGGGGGGACATTCAGTGAGATCATGAAGCAGGGACAGTAAGAGGCATGGTCTGGGGAAGGAAGGGGGTTGCTACAGTGGAGGAATCATCTGGGGAGAGTTCCAAAAGGCTACAAGGAAAGCTCCTGGTGGGCATATTCAGCCCCTGAACCTGAGGTTCCCCACATTGCTTTAACGGGTGAAAATAGAGACGTGCTCATTTAACCTCCTTGATTCTTAGTGCCAAGGATTGCTTGGCAGGATCTCCTCCCTTCCATTGTTACTGACATACTCTCCATTTATTTAAAGGCCAGGTGGTTGATACTACCAACCATGGCCATGTTCTACCTCCACTGTCAGAGAGGCAGTAGTCTCTCAATGCCAATTGTTATTGCGTTAGCTTGCTGATTGTGGGTTTCTCTTTCCACTGGGACATCTGATTGGCTACTGCAATAACAGAATGCTGGAACAGATGGAGCCTTAAGTTCTATGTGCTACGGCCAGTGTCAAAGGTGATATGCTTTTGAATACAGAGCCTAGAAGGTCTTCGGCTGAATCGTATTTAAATTAAGTCCCTAGGATCTCTGCTGTTAGACTACAACACCCATTGGCCATGCTAGTTGAGCCAGATGGGAACTGGAATCCAGGAATACCTGGAGGGCCCTATGGGCCGCATCGCTACCCCAAAACAACTGAGATATTTTTGAGGCTTCAATATAAGCATTTTAGCTTCCATGCATTAGAGCTTGACACTAAAAAGAGGACCAGGCTATTTCCGAAAGATATGGCTATCAATGGTCAGTAGCCACAATAGCTATGTTCTCCATCTAGTGTTGGGGGGGCAAGATATCTCTGAAGGCTAGTTGTTGGGAATCACAAGTGGGGGAGAGTGAGTGCTTCTTGAGGGCAATGCTGGACAATATGGGCCTTTGACCTGATTCAGCAGGCTGTTCTGATGTTCTGGTTCATCTTCTGGGAATGATCTACCACAATAAAAACTGCCATAAAACAAATTGCCATTTCAAAATATGTCTCAGCTGACGTATGTGAAATGGCAGGACCTGTGCAGCCTAATGTTGGATCCAACATTGCATTCCAACAACTGATGCAAGATTCTTCCACCCCATTTCAGGTGAGTCCTGCCTCCCGCTACAGCCCTAGGTGGACAAGGTCCATCACAGTTAGTGGACCCAACCCTGTGAATACATTGTGGAGGGATTTTTGGAGGAGGGGTTCAGGGCACTTAAGGAGTGGCAAGGGGAAAGGAACCCAGACACCAAGGCTAGCAGCCATTGATAACATCATTCTCCCAGAAGAGCCCAGAGGAAGTTGTAGTGATGGTGACCATCAATTTGGGAGGCTCTAAGAGAGGATTAGGGGCACGGGTGGCGCTGTGGGTTAAACCACAGAGCCTAGGACTTGCCGATCAAAGGTCGGTGGTTCGAATCCCCGCGACGGGGTGAGCTCCCATTGCTCGGTCCCTGCTCCTGCCAACCTAGCAGTTCGAAAGCACGTCAAAGTGCAAGTAGATAAATAGGTACCGCTCCAGCGGGAAGGTAAACAGTGTTTCCGTGCGCTGCTCTGGTTCGCCGGAAGCGGCTTAGTCATGCTGGCCGCATGACCCGGAAGCTGTACACTTTCTCCCTCAGCCAATAAAGCAAGATGAGCGCTGCAACCCCAGAGTCGGTCATGACTGGACCTAATGGTTAGGGGTCCCTTTACCCTTTACCTTTAAGAGAGAATTAGACATGGAGGACAAGGCTAGGAATGGCAACTAACCAAAATGCCGATGTTCTGTCTCCATTGTCAAAGGCAATTCATTTCTAAAGACCAGTTACTGTACATTTTTATGATTCTATTAGTGTAGAGTTAATTTCATCGTACACAGGTTGTACATTGACAATAAAAATATTATTATTATTATTATTAGGGACTTGCTGTTCTGCTCAGGTCCTGTGTGAAGGCTTCCCATTGAGGTATCTGGTTGGCCACTGTGAGATCAGGATGGGATATTAACTTGATCCAACAGACATATTATTTCTTCTTTAATAATAATAATAGTTTATATACCACCCTTCATCCAAGGAACACAAGGTGACTTACAATTTTAAAATACACAACATAGTAACAAACAAATATCTCGCACATGCACACACACCATTTAAAAGGCCATGGATTGTTTAATTAGCCAGAGGACTGGGAGAAAATGAATATTTTTGCCTGGCACCTAAAGATATGCAACGAAGAAACGTTAACAGCCATGATTGTTCAGAGTAGAGCCTCCATGTCCTAAGGCAGTCTACTTCTGAACATGCTGAAAACAATCAGGGCTCTGAGTGCCAGTTACTAGGGACCACAAGTGGGGAGACTACTGCTGTGCTCAGGTCCTGCTTTTGTGGCTATCCCATTGGGGCACTCAGTTGGCCACTGTGCAAACAGGATGCTGGAACAGATAGCTATTCCATAGCATCTGCCTCATATTTGAGTGGACCATTGAGTCCCCAAGGTTTACATTTCCAAGGAAGGAATTGCAAGCTCCAATCAGAGGTGGGGAAACGTACCATTGGTGCATGAGAAGTCTAAGGATCTGGCGTAGTGCTGGGGCAACTTAGTTTGGCCATGGTGTTCGGAAGATGGTGTTTTTATGCAGTGACTCAACCTCCCTTGAGGCTATGGGATGAGCTCTTAATGAAATTCCAGCTGCTGTTTTGCCCACAAGAAGAAGCCTCACCACTACTCTTTCCCACAGCCTTTTATGAGGAACTCATGCAATCCTTCTTTAATAGGCATGCAGTTACACCCATGGATGGCCTGTCATTTGAGTAGTTTCTTATTTTAATTTAACAACCCTCCCAGCACCTTTTCTTATCGGTATTTTGGAATCCCCAGAGTAAATGAGGAGCTTTGGCTTTATTTTAGTTTAATGAGAGTAGCTAATTCTCCCCATACAAACATCTTTAAGGGCTGAGCGTATAAACCGTATAAATGAATTGGCCGGGTAAGCAAAAATTAGAAACCTGGCAATTCACTAGATTATTTTCCCTTGGCTAATTTTAGCATCAAACTAAAATAAACCATGAAAGCAGCCGTAAGGCAAGAGGAGTAAATATACAGAAGAAGAAGAAGAAGAAGAAGAAGAAGAAGAAGAAGAAGAAGAAG
>JAXCMG010000055.1:380997-396032 GCA_034642415.1 Podarcis siculus | reverse complement strand
TATTCCATGGTGGGATACAGGGTTCATATGTATACATCAAGTATTCAGAACAGTTGCCAGATAAAATCATATCTAGTAGGAATGTTTGTTTGGTCATACAATTCATAAATAGCCCCCCAAACAGATGCAAAATCTGAAGGGTTCATATTGTTCCAATGGAACGTATCTTAGAGGTTAGTTTTTCAGAGATGGCAATAAATATGACTTGTTTTAACCATGAGTCCAAAGAGTAACAAGATGGATCCTGCCATTCTTGAGAGACAAGCAGCAACCAGAAGATGCAGAATTAATTGTTGACAAATAAGATCAACAGTAGCACCATAAAAAAAGATGAAAGACTTAACTAACTCTCTAAGGAGACTTGTTTGCCAATAATAATAATACTAATTTCTGTTACAACATGCTTCCAGAACTTACCTTTTATTTAAAAGAAGGGATGGACAAATCTGTCCATTCTGGTTTCTTGGAGTTTCACACTTTTCCAAATTCACTTCTCCACATTTCCACTTCAGTCTGCAGGTTTTTTTGAGTCCACACAAAAATTATTACGCCTTATATTTCACATTTCTTCCAATAAGTATATATATAGTTCCATGCCCTGCAACATTTCAGAAGGGCAAATCGGGATGCACCCCCCCATCCCGCAGCCCCCATCATTCTCCTACTCACATCTGTCTCCTCATTTGCATGCCCCTCCCTCCTCACACTTTCACCCACCGCCACCGGTGCCTCTGCTGGTGCCTCTTGAAGGTGCTTTGGCATTGCTCATTGGCATTGCCAAAGTGCCTTCCTGGAAGGCAATCATGAAAGGGTCACACAAGAGTGGAGCTGCTTTGGTGCAACCTTTTGACGCTCGCCAAAGTGATCCAAGAGGCTGCCTGGCACTCATCAGCAGGGTCGGGTACGACCCTGCTGACTCGCACCAAGGTGCCATTCTTGAAAGGGACATTGTCAGGCTTCGGGGAATTGGCTTCCTTCCCCATGGTTGCAACTAAGCAGATCAAATGAAAGGGAATTCTTACCAGTTATTTTCTTTAATAAACACAGCGAAGGACAAAAGAAAGCACCTTCCCAGAATGGTGGTGCTCCCAATTAAGGGATACTCCCTCTTCCATCCCTATTAATCTACGTCACTCCTACATATTGTAATCTGAGCTTGTAGCCTCTGAGCTTTCTGTTCTGACACTTTCTGAGCTCTCCATGACTTTGGGGAAGGGGGTGTGGATACTACCCAGAGATTGTTAATCTGTTAACACTCTCTCTCTCTCTCTCTTTTCTAATGTTTCTTCTGCTAGCTGTCCCCCATCCAGCATTTCCCAGCTTCTGCCTTCTGAACTGTGCCCCTCTGCAAACCACTGTTCCAAATCTATACTGTTCTCCTGCACCTGGGAAGATTCAGGATCAGAAGGAGGGGGTGACTCCCACCATTCTTCCTCTGTGCAGACCTCCTCAGCACGGTCCCTGACAGACATTCTGAGATCCAAACAGAAGCTGGGATTGGCTTCTGTGATCTGGGATATCTGACTTAAAACAGGACAGCTGTGGGGGCTGCATTTCCTGACCCCATTCTGCAGACATGGAAGGAGTCGGTTGATTAGGATAAATGAGGCATTTGCCCCAACAAGTTCAGTCTACCTTCAGCCAGTCCTTACCTGCTTGGACTTCTTAATGCAATGCAGAGTTAAACTCTGAAACTCACTCCCACAGAAGGCAGTGATGGCCACCCATTTAGATGGCTTTAAAAGTGAGCTGGACAAATTCATGGAGGAGAAGACTGCCAATGGCTGGTACCCATGATGGCTATGCTTGGCTAGCATAATTGGAGGCAGTAATGCTTCTAAACACCAGTTTCTGGGAACCATGGGAGAGGTGAGTGCTGCTGCTGCACTCAGTTCCTGCTTGCCATTGTGGCATCTGGTTGGTCATTGTGAGAACAGGAAGCTGGACTAGATGGGCTAATGGCTTTGTCCAGCAGGCTCTAAAGTTCTTAGCTGGAGATGCCAGGGATTCAGCTAGGTCCATTCTGCTCCACCTCTGAGCCATGGGGCTCCCTTCCCAGGGTACTTGCTGGCTCCCATTATCCCCTGTGCAACATTCCCATGCAATTATTCTGTCAAGCAATGAGAGAAATATACAGTGGTACCTCTAGTTACAAACTTAATTCATTCCGTAGGTCCGTTCTTAACCTGAAAATCTTCTTAACTAGAGGCGTGCTTTCGCTAATGGGGCCTCTTGCTGCCACTGCGCCGTCGGCACACAATTTCCATTCTCATCCTGGGGCAAAGTTCTCAACTAGTGGTAACTCTTCCAGGTTAGCGGAGTTTGTAACCTGAAGCATTTGTAACCTGAGGCATTTGTAACTCGAGGTAACACTGTATAGGGAAGCAGGCCTACATGGTAAATGTGTGTGTGTGTGTGTGTGTGTGTGTGTGCATGCACAACACATTTTATTTCAGCAAATCTGACTGGTGGTCCTGATTCTACACACACACACGTTTAGGAGTAATCTCCACTTATTCTCAGGTAATTGTGCTGGACCAGATGGACCATAGACCTGATGCACCAGGCTCTTCTTGGGTTCAGATGGGAGCAGGTACCCTGAATGTCTGGCAAACATTTCAGCCAGCCATCACTTAGACATCCAATCTGGTCTACAAACCATTAAAGTAATTACAGCCCATTACTTTATGATTAATGAAGTAGTGATGAGTGTTTGTGAAACACGTTGAAATACCATCACTTCCTTCTCCTTTCGTCTTTGTTTTTTGTTCCAGGGAAATCCTCACTTGCAGTCACCTCCCTCTGGGCGTCTTCCCATGTTTCATATTCCTTGCTTTCAGAGTAACAACTCAGGATGGGATGGGAGGAGAAACCCAAAAAAGTTTTAAGGATCTTGATAACGTCCCACTGTCTTCTTGCCATAAAGCGGGGTGTGTGTGTGTGTGTGTGTGTGTGTGTGCATTACATGAATGTTGTGATACCAGGATTTTGTTTTGCAGACAGCAAAATTTGAATAAAAAATGATCAATGATTATCATGGCTAAACTCTCCTCCTCGTTTAATCCCCTCAACAACCCTGCGAGGAAGTTAGGCTGAAAGACTGGTCTAAAGTTCACCATGTGAGCTGAATGGGGATTTGAACCCTGGTTTCTCTTACGTCCTTGTCTGAAACTCTAACCTCTACACCACACTGGCTCTCCAGCATGCTTAATGATTTCACTTGTTGTTACTTTGTGGGTGGTGCTGTGGTCTAAATCACTGAGCCTCTTGGGCTTGCTGGTCGGAAAGTCGGCGGTTTGAATCCCCTCGATGGGGTGAGCTCCCATTGCTCTGCCCTAGCTCCTCCCAACCTAGCAGTTCCAAAGCACACCAGTGCAAGTAGATAAATAGGTACCACTGCGGCAGGAAAGTAAACAGCATTTCCGTGCACTCTGGCACTTGTCACAGTCCTCCGTTTGCCAGTAGTGGTTTAGTCATGCTGGCCACATGACCTGGAAAACTGTCTGTGGACAAACACTGGCTCCCTTGGCCTGAAAGCAAGATGAGCGCCGCAACCCCATAGTCATGGGTTCTTTATCTTACCTTTATCTTACTTTCTAAAAATTAAAACAAATAAAATTCATTTTTTTAAAAGAAGTGCAGATTAAGTAGGTTCCTGCAGCAGACATCTCCACCACCCCAGGCAAACACCCTGTGATTCCTATATTGTAGGGGTCGGACTAGATGACTTTTGACTAGGGCATTTGGAGCATGCTTCTCAGGTGAAACTCTGGGCATGAGAAATGATGTTGGCTTAAATGAAATGCTTGTGGCGGTGGGGGTGGGGGGGCAGGTGTGTCTGTGTATCAGGACTCTTTCTTGACTCCAGGTAGCTCCAATCTTAATGTGCCTCCATTTAACGGCTCATGAAAGGAGAAGTTACACCCAAAAGGGTAGGTGTCAGGCAGGTGCCTTTGCAACGAGTCTTGTAAAAATATTTATCACTGTTGTACATGCAAAAAAGAGATACAATTAAAACAGTTTCTTTCCCCCGAAGCCATACACCCTCTTGTTGTTCAACGGCAACGCCTCTCAAATTAAGGCCTCTCAAATCCATTTGCATGATTGTTTTGAAATTTAAATCCCCTTTATGATTAACAGCGTCGGCATCTGGGGTGCTTTAATCACTTGGCATTCCTCATAATTTCATATTTGTTCTATCTGCCTAAATAAGCTTGTTTTGTTTCTCAGCCTGTGACATCAAGTCATTGCCTTTTCTTTCCTTCCACTCACAACAGGTAAATGGTCCCCTGGATCTAGTCAATTGTGGAGGGAAGGGATGTAGCTCTCCAGAGTGAGGGCAGTAGAAGTTGCCATTACTCTGATTTGTTCCTGAAGCCAACTGTGAGTGAGGGCAGTGCTCTCAGTCTGAAGCCTAGTAGGAAGAAAACGGTCTGCTAGGTGTAGGACATCTGCTTTGCATGCAGAAGGTACCATGTTCAATCCATGAATCTCAAGTAGGGCTGGGAATGTTCTTCGCCTGAAGCCCTGAAAATTTATTGCTCCCCATGCTCCTATTTCCTATTTCTTTGATGTATCTGTAGATCCTACAACTTAGATTAGACATTTGAGAGAAAGGAGGATTGTAATGATTTTATTGAAAACTAGTGCCATGCAGTAGGGACGCGGGTGGTGCTGTGGGTTAAACCACAGAGCATAGGACTTGCTGATCAGAAGGTTGGCGGTTCGAATCCCCGCAACGGGGTGAGCTGTCATTGCTCGGTCCCTGCTCCTGCCAACCTAGAAGTTTGAAAGCACAAAGTACAAGTAGATAAATAGGTAGTGCTCTGGTGGGAAGGTAAATGGCATTTCCGTGCGCTGCTCTGGTTCACCAGAAGTGGCTTAGTCATGCTGGCCACATGACCCGGAAGCTGTACGCCGGCCCCCTTGGCCAATAAAGCGAGATGAGCGCCGCAACCCCAGAGTCGGTCATGACTGGACCTAATGGTCAGGGGCCCCTTTACCTTTACCTTAGTGCCATGCAGTGGCTAAAGTGCTGGGGGAAGACCAGCACGTTCCTAGCTCAAATTGGCTTTTCTTGGTTATAAAGTAGGATATAAGTCAAAAAACCAATTTGCTTTCATCTGGAGTGCAAACTTCTCCGGATTCCAAAGTGCACTTTCAGTGCACAAAAAGAAGCACGCAGGAAAATCTGTATTTTGCTGGTGAAAACGGCTAGTTATGATTCGTTTCTTGTTTAAAGGTGAACCTATCTAATTAAAGCACAGCTCCACCCATGGGTCTTTGGAATGGTCAGCGTGAGGCCATACTCTTTAGCCCCAAAAGGTGAAAGGCCAGGTGTGGTATGCCACATGCAGAGCCTTTTGTGATAGTAGCTAAGCTTTAATTGATAGCTATATAAGGGACCCGGGTGGCGCTATGGGTTAAACCACAGAGCCTAGGACTTGCCGATCAGAAGGTCGGCAGTTCGAATCCCTGTGATGGGGTGAGCTCCCGTTGCTTGGTCCCTGCTCCTGCCAACCTGGCAGTTCGAAAGCACACCAAAGTGCAAGTAGATAAATAGGTACTGCTCTGGCGGGAAGGTAAATGGTGTTTCCGTGCGCTGCTCTGGTTCACCAGAAGCGGCTTAGCCATACTGGCCACATGACCCGGAAGCTGTACACCAGCTCCCTCAGCCAATAAAGTGAGATGAGCACCGCAACCCCAGAGTTGGCCATGACTGGACCTAATGGTCAGGGGTCCCTTTACCTATTAACCACTATGGCTAGATAGAACCTCCAGGATTAGAGATAGACGACTTCTTGAGCACCATTTTCTAGGGAGCAACATGAGGGGAGGTGTGCTGGTTAAAAGGTAGAAATTCAAGTTACTTTGTGCTAAAAGGCAAACCTAGAAGACCCATCTAGTCCAGCATTCTGTTCTCACAATGGTCATCCAGCTACCTCAATGGGAGGGGAAGCTACCTAATTGACACGTTCATAAGCAATACATGAGCTGTCCTTCGAAATCTGTGAATTTTGCAGTCCAGTTCTCTAGCCAAGCTGTGTGTGTAGAAACACATGTGCTAGGGTGAAGCATGCAGAAAAATGCATACCATAATGAAAACAGCACACATACTGCATTAGCTGAAGGAAATTTCTTCTGCAAAAGTGCCCAGAAAGATCTTTATGCTGAGAGAAATTCACACCGAAGTGCAGGTGAATTTTCACAAGGAATGTCCATTTGCACACTGATGTACAAATGGGGGAAACTGAATTTCAGTTTTGGAAAAATGGGATTGCTAAGATGTGCTTATCCCTACTGTTCAATGTACTGAAAAGTTTGTATTTTATGTGAATAGCGTTCACAAAGTTGGTACAATGGGATGGCGTGGCATGCCAAGAGATGGAACAAGACAGAAGGATATATGATTAAGTTCCAGCGATTCCTAAATGGGATGGAACTATTCATTCATTTAGGCTGAGAGACAGTGATTGACCCAAAGACACCTACTTTATGGCTGAGTAGGGATTTTACCCCAGGACTTACCCATGTCTTAGTCCAACACTTTAACCACTATTAGCTGTCCAGACCACTCCTTTTCTGGATGTGATCTCCAATCCCTCCTGCTCAAAGCAAATTTGATTATTGACACCAATTTGTGCATTCTCCTGCCCTATTCTTTTCAAACATGCCTCTCCTGGGAACTGCCCAAAACATCATTATTCCAGCCATATTTGGTAGATTTGGCCACCCAATTTTCAAAACAAACAAAAATAAACCCCAGAACTTCTTAGCTTTCTTTGGAATGTGTTGTATATGTTGTGCATTTACCAGAGCGAGTGCTCCAAAATCCTCTTCGGATTTCACTTTAGGCAACATTCGCCGGTAATCCTGAGCTTACTGGCAACTTTGCCTACGTGACAGCAGACGATCTCAAAAGTTCAGTGAGCTTCTCATGCTGGAGGTAAAGAATTGGATGCAGTCCTTGGCACTGGAATGAAAGTGGTTTTATGTATTAGGTTGCTGTTGTTTTTCCTCTGCTGATGCAAGAGTGACCCATCTCCAAACAGCAGGGCGTTAACACTGTTGATGCAATGGGACGGGATATAGTCTAATGGGTGCAAGAATTAAAGGGAGGTGAAAGAATTTGAGAGCATCTTGAAATATGATGCATCAGCATATTTCCCCCTCCTCCGAGATCTAATCAGGGCAAAGTGCATAGGAGAGGGTGGTACACACACCCCAGACACTGCCAGAAGAAATTGTATAAAAGGGCTTGCAACTCAGTACACTTCCAGCAGCTGATCGCTCTCCTGCCTACTGTTTGCTTCGTTCCACATCTCAGAGAACCAGGTGAGTGTGATCTGATGCCCTCTTATTGCAACTGCTCTGATATATGAGGCTCTGTGTTTGTGATTTTACTCTCTTTTCTTCCCTTTCCCCATTAATGTTCCCCATATTGTCCATGAAAGAGAATTTAGCTCGGAATGTCCCAGGTGACCCCCCTGCTGTATACCATCTCTGAAACTCTGCCTGTCAATGTAAAACAATACTGAGATGGATGGACCAGCCGTCTGATGCCATATGCAGCAGCTTCCTATGTTATTATTTAAAATCACCTTTTTATTTGGAATGTTGAGGACTAGTATCTCACTTTACTTTTAGGGGAAGGGCAGTAGCTCAGTCACAAGTTGGATTCCTTGCATCTCCAGGTAGGGCTGTCATTGCAAGACAGCAGTGAGCTGGATGGACCAATGTTCTGATCCAACATATGGCAGTTTTGAATGTTATTGGGTCCATTGTACAAAACATTTCTTCCTTTACTGAGCTTCTGCTGATCTATATAGTCTACATACTGTGGTATATCACTTGGAATCAGATGACTGGAGTTGTAACCAACTAAGTTCTACTTACAGTAGTTGGCAAATTACAATTAATGGACCTAAAAAGGAAGGGTCATAGCTCAGTGGTAGATCATCTGGTTTACATGCAGAAGGTCCCAGGTCAATCCTTCAAGATTGGTAGGATGGGGAATGTCTCCAGTTTGAATTCATGGTGGGTGGGGCACTGCCAGTCAGTGTAGACAGCACTGAGTTAAATGTGCCAGTGGTCTGATCTGGTAAAATGCAGATTCCTAGGCTCCTATCCATGACCATTAATTTGAGTGGGTCTATTCTGAGTAGGACAAGCACTGAGTATCATCCAATAAGCCTAAATTACTCATGTCCATTCATTGCAAAGGAGTAGGATGTGTATCGGATACAACTCTTGTTCCATCTAGCACTAAACTGAGAGGCAGCAGATCTCTACAAGGTCTTTCTCAGTCAGGCTGCTCGAGATCATCTTGCCTGGGGATGCTTAGTACCAAAACTTTAATGTACTTTAAAAGGATGATTGGACAAACGCATGGAGGAGAAGGCTATTGAGGGCTACCAGCCATGATGGCTCTGCTCTGCTTCTATGGTTAGAAGCAGTAATGATTCTGAATACTAGTTGCTGGAAATCACAGGAAGGGAGAATGCTCTAGTGCTCAGGTCCTTCTTGTGAGCTTTCCATTGAGACATCTAGTTGGTCACTGGAGGAACAGGATGCTGGAATAGATGGGCCCTCTTTGGCCTGGTTCAGCAAGCTGTCCTTATGAAACTGAGGTCTTCTGAATGCAAAATATGTGCTCTTACAGACCTTTCCAAATTTTTTGATCTCCTTCCACCGATTTCAAATTTGCAAGAAATTCCAGCTCCTTCCTGCTTCTTGCTTCTTGCTTGATACTTCTAATTTACTGATATTGTGTTGCATTTTCTTCTTCCCACCAGATCTTCACCCGACACATCAAGATGACTCACTGTGGATCTGTGTGCAGTGTGCCTTGTGGCGTGGGCTCCTGCTATGGTGGTGCAGGATCCGTAGGGTCTTGTGGTGGTCTGGTCCCAGTCTATGGGTCTGGCTCCCTCTCTGGCATTGGTGGTGGGTTTGGCTACGGTGGTGGTTATGGCTCCGTAGCTTGTAGCAGTCAGCTCCCAGGGTCAGAAGTTGTGATCCAGCCCCCTCCCGCTGTCTTGTCCATCCCAGGACCAATCCTGTCTGCATCTTCTGAGCCTGTTGCTGTGGGCCAAATCTCACCATGTACCTATCCAGCTCTGGGATATTCTGGTGGCTATGGAGGATACGGCAGGCTAGGATCTGGTTCAGGGTATAGCGGCTATGGAGGTTATGGAGGCTACGGAGGCTACGGAGGTTACGGAGGTTATGGAGGTTATGGTGGTTATGGTGGTTATGGTGGTTATGGTGGCTGGAGAAGATATGGCAGGAAATGCCTTCCTTCCAATTGTGGACCTTGTTAAATGCTGAAACTTGCAACGGATTTACACGGAAACAGAAACAAGACACCGAACTACAACTCTGAGCATGTTCTGCTGAGATTTCAGAAATACTGCTCACCAGACTTTTCCCCTTTTCAGCTCTGGAAGAAGGAAGCTATACAGCAACACTGAATGATCAAGCGTGGTTACATTCTTATCCTGTTTCTCCTTGATCTGCTCATCTTTAATTCAAAAGTTTTAAAAGAAGTTTTTAAAAAGTCACCATCTTCCTTCTCA
Organism: Podarcis siculus; assembly: GCA_034642415.1. NCBI lineage: Eukaryota > Metazoa > Chordata > Lepidosauria > Squamata > Lacertidae > Podarcis > Podarcis siculus. The sequence continues at coordinate 386,454 of JAXCMG010000055.1, read as the reverse complement.
ACAGTGTTGGCAATGCTACTGCAAACTACCTCTTTGAGTGGGTGTGGGGAAAGACACACACACCCTGCATATTTTTTCCTGTGCATGTTGTTGATTGCCATCTTAGATGTATATTGTATGTAACAATCTCATACTGTTCCTCTACTGCTTCTCTGCCCATCTCTCTTTTGAAATAAAGCTTAATGTTGCATCATCATGACTGTCTTCTTCTTCTTTTTTGGGGGGGGCGGGGAGAACTGTTGCCTTGATATGCATATCAGGAAGTGAATATCCAACCCCCTGCTCCAGGGCCAGTCCTACCACTGGGTAGAGAGAGGGAGAGGTGTATTCCTCAGGTGGCACTGGAGTGAGGCACTGGAGGAGTGTGTGTCCCCTAGGTAGCTTGCCCAGTCCCTCACTCAGCTTGCTTTCTGCCTTCCATTGTGGCAGAAGATGCTGTCCAGTGACCAGTGCTGAAATAAGGCTCTCTTTCTCAACATGCACTGTGTTGAGCTAGACATATCAGTGGTCTGTCTCTGTAGAAGGCAGCATCCTATATTTCTGCTGGACATGAGACCGTAGGGTTGAGGTCAATGATCAGTCTAGTCCAGCATCCTGTTTTCACACTGGCCACCAAGATGCCTGCAAGCAGGACATGAGTCCAACAGCAACTTTCCAGTCTTCTATTTAAATGGATAGCAACCATTGATCAGGGACGTGGGTGGCACTGTGGTGTAAACCACTGAGCCTTCGGCTTGCCAATCGGAAGGTCGGTGGTTTGAATCCCCATGACAGGGTGAGCTCCCGTTGCTCGGTCCCAGCTCCTGCCAACCTAGCAGTTCGAAAGCATGCCAAAAAGTGCAAGTAGATAAATAGGTACCACTCCGGCGGGAAGGTAAACAGTGTTTCCGTGTGCTGCTCTGGTTTCACCAGAAGCGGCTTAGTCATGCTGGCCACATGACTTGTTGCCGGCTCCCTCGGCCAGTAAAGCGAGAGGAGCGCCACAACCCGAGTCATTTGCTACTGGACTTAACTGTCAGGGGTCCTTTACCTTTTTAAGCCATTGATCGCCTTCTCTTCCCTGAATTTGTCCAATCCTCTTTTAAAACCATCTAAGTTTGTCATTCTCACCATTGCTTCCTGTGAGTAATTATCACTCCCAAAATCTGATGAATTCATGAGGACTTTTATTTTTATTTTGGAAGCACCCTGAGAGTTATTCCCCTTCCTCATTGTTGCCCCTAAGGTTTCATGAGCTGTGTTCACTAAGATCAAGCATGCTCTATAAGCATTCTCTGCAACAGTAAAGCAAATTTGATTTTAATAATACCTCCTTAAATGCTCAGATAGCCCCTGGGTAAAAGAACATGACAGCTGGGGAGTGGGGTGGAGTTGCCAACTGCCTGTTTCAGTCTGGACCTGAAGGTGTGTTTTTAATTTTAACTTCCTAACCCTGTCATTATCTCTTTCTTGTAAGCCGACACTTATTGGAGAAGCACAGTTCAGTTTGGGGAAATGAGAAGCATCCAGGTCCTTATCAGATCTTCATTTCCTCCTGCAGAATGTACAATTCCTAGCAACTGCCAAAGAGCTCTGTGTGGCTCCAGAAATATCAGCTGGCAAGGAGCTCTGTGCTACTCCAAAACTTGCATCTTCACTCATCAACAAACAGACCCCCCCCCCCCATTCTATTCAACTCTCTATGGGTTGACAGCTGTTATCCCGTCCCACATTTTTTCAGCATTTTCCACTTCCTGCAGGGGTGAGAAAGACATTTCTGGATGTTTCCAGGTGGCAGAAAAAGCCATTTATTGTGTTCATATCCTTCTCAGAGGTATTTTCTACCAAGCCTCCAGTTGGGGTATATATTAAGATAATTTGTGTGCATTTCATATAGGTAGAAGTAAACTGATTGCAGTAAGTAGGGATGAAAAGGACATGTCCATTTCAGTTCTCCTGTTTTCTCATTTTTCCCCCAGTCTTAAAATCTGCTCTCCACATTTCTGCTACAATTTGAATTTATTTATTTTTAATCCACACAAAAACCCATCACTTGGGTGTAAATTTATCTTAATAAACACTTTTTGGAAGCAATTTTGGCTAATGTACACATTTTCTGCAAGCCATTTCCCCATATATAATGCATTTTTGTATGTCATCTTCATTTTTATGAGCACTAATATTTGCATTTCTTATAAATTTTGTTTGATTAGCGAACCACATCACTAAATTTGGGTGAGGGAGAATTTAGAAAGTTAGCTGTGTTTTGGTTCTCAGATTGTTTTGGAAAGTGTGAATTTCATAGAGTCATCTTCAAAAAGCTTAAATTGCATAAAATTAAGCATAACATGGAGAAAATGAATCAAAGGGGGCAGGAATCCCCCTTTCATAACACCAGAAGTTGTGGACACCCACAAGCTGAATGTTGGAATAGTCAGGAAAAATAAAAGAAATTATTTATTCAAACAGCACAGAGTTAAACTGGAACTCCCAACTTGTGATGACCACCAACTGGCACGCTTTAAAAGAGGATTAGACAAATTCATGGAAGAAGAGAAGGGTATCAGTAGCCACTAACCATTAAGCAAGCTATACTCCATAGTAAGAGGGAGAGATGATTCTGAATACCAGTTGCTGGAAACCACAGAAGTGAGAGTGCTCTGGTGGTCATACTCTGCTTGTGGGTTTTCAACAGGCATCTCATTGGCTACTGTGGGAACAGGAAGCTGGACTAGATGGGCTACTGACCTGATTCAGCAGGCTGTTCTTACAGTCTTAAATACTAAGATGTGGGTGGTGCTGTGGTCTAAACCACTGAGCCTCTTGGGCTTGCCAATCAGAAGGTCAGCGGTTCAAATCCCCACGACGGGGTGAGCTCCCATTGCTCTGTCCCAGCTCCTGCCAACCTAGCAGTTCGAAAGCACACCACTGCAAGTAGATAAATAGGTACCACTGTGGCGGGAAGGTAAACGGTGTTTCTGTGCACTCTGGCTTCAGTCATGGTGTTCCATTGTACCAGAAGCAGTTTAGTCATGCTGGCCACATGACCCGGAAAGCTGTCTGTGGACAAACACCAGCTTCCTTGGCCTGCAACCAAGATGAGTGCCACAACCCCAGAGTTGCCTTTGACTGGACTTAACAGTCCAGGGGTTCTTTCCCTTTTTACCTTTTCGATGGAACAATAATATAGTTGGATAAAAGGCAGCTTCTATGGTGATGGCAGCCATAATAAAATGGGTTGTATCCAGCTAAATTTTACTCCAAGTAGACCCACTAAAATTAATGCACCAAATTTATTCCCGTCCATCAGTTTTACCATGCCTGCTCTTAGTTGAACTCATGTTGGATATGATAACCCTTTGATCTGCAAAACATTAGAAAGAAAGCAAGCAAAGGTGTTTCTACTATGCAGAGTGTTTAATAAGGAAAAAGAGCGGACACCACCACAGCTTCCCCATTTGTAAATATCAGTTGCAGAAATTCAGTTGCAGAGTAACTTCAGATGAGACATATGCAGATATGGCCAATATCTCCATTTCGAATCTTCTCCTGGAGAGGAATGAATGAGCTATAACTGACTTGCCTAGCTTCTGAGGAAATGCATTAGGTATATCACACAGCTCTCACCTAAGAAAGCACACAGACCCACTTTGAATTTTCTTTTCAGAAAGATGTTGGGGGCAATCTCAGAAATCATGGAGAACCCTCCTTGAGAAATTATAGTGCTCTGAGCCCAGACCTTCAAAGTTTCCCTGAGGTCTACCCTGAAGGGAGTACCCTGAAATTTGCTTTGAGCTCCACACAAAATTCTCCCCACTCCACCCACTAAAACCCTCTCAGCAAAATGCCTCCCCTCAGAATTCCTCAGCTCCTTTGAATAAGGAACCCCTCCAAATGCCTTTCATCCCCCTCCCCCCCCATTTGGAAAATATCAGTGGCTCCTATAATGTTGCAAAAGCACATTTAACTGCAATTCTCATTTACAAGGATGTGGTCCAACCACAAAGGGCTCATTTAGTTGAGCAGATCGGCAGTGCTCCTGGCAGAGGTGTCACTGCTGCTTACTGGAAGGCGTGGAGGTGAGGATGTTGGAAGATGAAGGTTGTGCCACTGCACTGGTGATACCAGTCCATACCATGCCAACCTCCCCATGCCAACCTCCTACACCTTGCCCTGATAAGCAGCAGCGACATCTCCGCTGAGAAGTTTGCACCGTGGCTCTGCCAAACAGGCCGAGACACTTTGGAATCCAACTTAGTTTAGGTCAGGCATGGGACTACAACTCCCATCAACCCTAGCTAACAGGACCAGTGGTCAGGGATGATGGGAACTGTAGTCCCAAAACATCTGGAGGGCCGAGTTTGGCCATGCCTAGTTTAGGTATATATTGCAGGAAGGAAGTGAAATGACCTTCTAGAACAGGGATGGGAAGGCTGAAGTCTACATCCCATCAGCCCTAGCTAGCATGACCAATGGTCAAGGGATCATGGGAACTGGAGTCCTACATCCACAGGTTCTTCATCCACAGGTTCTAGAAGATGCAGATTAACCATGCCTTGCTAATGATTTGGGGGAACAAACCACATTGTTATGGAAAAGAGAGAGAGGAGAGAGAGAGAGAGAGAGAATAAGCTCAAAGGAAATAAGGGATAGCTAATCCTGAGCTTATTTGTCAGGGATGCTGAACATCAACGTTTGTAGGAGCTCAGTAACCAAAACTTGGCTACATTACCCTTTGCCATTTCCTGGTTGCTCCTGGTTCCATGTGTCCGTTCAATCTGAATTTAGCAAGGATACCCACAGATGCTTGCACTTTGCCCCCTCAGGAACCTCTTGTAACCATTTCCAAGCCCGTAAATCCCTCTTCCGTAGCCATTCAATCCATAGGATCCAGCAGTGCAGGGCGTGCTCCCCCCCACGGAAAGTGGCTCACAGCTTGCAGAGAGAACGGGTCCTGGAATGGTCACCACAGCGGCGGGAGGTTGGATGACCACTTCGGCTGCTGGGATCTGGCTGACGCAGGAAACAGGGAGCCCAGCAGATGTGCCGAGACTGGCGGATGATATCCCGGTTGGAAGGAATGAACCATAGGCCCCTGATCCGAGACCACATCCTTGTCCAAAGCCCGGGCTGGAGGAACAGGATGGGATGGTGCAGAATGGGCCACAATAAGCCATTATTTTGGGAACAAAGATGGATCTGGAATGAAATAACAGGCTTCTGTTTGAAGTGTCTCAAGTCCCTTTTCTGCAAATGTGAACCACAATAATGGGACGGATCAAAACTACATATGCCCCATCTCCCAAATGTAAATAATCAAAAGAAGCTGAATGTGTTTATAATGTGGATATTCCCTTTGTCAACAATACCAGTCCATTGAGATTAGTAAAATAAATTGGATTAGACTGATGGATTCATTTATGGGAAGGAGGGAAGGAAGGAAGGAAGGAAGGAAGGAAGGAAGGAAGGAAGGAAGGA
>JAXCMG010000055.1:344566-380987 GCA_034642415.1 Podarcis siculus | reverse complement strand
GGAAGGAAGGAAGGAAGGAAGGAAGGAAGGAAGGAAGGAAGGAAGGAAGGAAGGAAGGAAGGAAGGAAGGAAGGAGTAGCAGATAGACAGTGGTGTAATGTGTGGGGACACAGGGGTGGTTGCCCTGGGTGCAAAATTGTTAGGGTTGTAAAGTTTCAACACCTGGTGCTGTCTCAGTACAGCTGTGCACTTCCGTCGCTGGGTTTCTTCATATGAACCAGGAAGCGACCTCTCCCAATCAAATTTTCTTTTCTTATCTTTGCTGCTGATATCTCCTGGGTGATGCTGATGCCATTAGGCAGCTGAATGCACACACATTCTCCGTCTATTTCCCTCCCTCCCACCACCCTCTCCATGTCTGTGTCCCCGGGCGCTGGCAACCCACGCTACACCACTGCAGGCAGATAAGCAGATAGGACAGGCAAGAGAAACAGAATATATGATTGATTGGTTGGTTGGTTGGTTGGTTGGTTGGTTGGTTGGTTGGTTGATTTAGAGCATTTGCACCCTGCTCTTCAGCCAAAAGTGCTCTCAGGGCAACTAACATACTGAAACAAGACAGGCAATTTATTCAGGCTTACAATCTTAAAGAGAGCAAGGGGGGGGGGGAGAAAGAGAGAAAAGTAAGGGGGAAAGGACAGGGAGGGGAAAGGGGAGAGTCAAACTCTGGCACCAATTCTTAAACAGTTGTTCTTATAATGATCAACTGGCACAGTTCAGGAGTAGGAGGTGCCTGTTGAAAGTAAGCTTTCAGCAAAGATGATGAGGCTCAATTCCCCCTTGAAGAAGACTTAGGATGGCCCCCTCAGGGAAGGAGATGGAGGTACTCCACATGTAGAACAGAGCCAATCTGTGTGTGTCACTGGTCTTCAGCTGGCGGGTTGGGTAACAACAGAAGCACCACCACCATGTCGATATACAGCAAAAGATGAATAAGTGGATCCCTAATGGTATGTTTGTGTTAAAATGGATTCCTGTGTCTGAGTAGGTCGAAGACTACTGCTCTGTGCTCTTATATTTTGAATAAATATCACCTTTTCACCCAATTAGGATGCCTGAGACTTTCTTATGGGTGTGGTCTCAATGACCCCCGAGACGCTCTGATGGAATGGCTGCTCCCAGGTGGCAGTTCAGAGAGAGAGATAAGGTAGGTGCTTAGGCATATAGGATGGACAGGTGGTAGACAGAGGAGACAGGTGGATTAAGGTTCTGGGACAGATACAGTGGTACCTCAGGTTACAGACGCTTCAGGTTACAGACACTTCAGGTTACAGACGTTTCAGGTTACAGACTCCGCTAACCCAGAAATAGTACCTTGGGTTAATGTGGGAGAATCAGAACTCACAGAGTTAAAGAGTTCTGTGTGTGACGTCTTGCATCATGAGGCGTGGTCACAGACACTTACGGGAGTGGTTTGCTCAGAGTAAGTCAGTCTGCCTCTGCTCTGCCTCTGGTACGCTACGCGAGAGGGAAGAATGGGCGAAGTTTCGCCAGGTCTGATTTATGTTGTTATTCTACTTGATTAAAGGCTAAGAAGATAAGGAAAGCCTTGTGTCTGCGTTGAGTTATTCCCACACACTGCATTTTTGCTTCAACTGCTGCGTTTTTCTCTGCTACCGGCTGAAGAGGCAGAGGACTTTTGGAGCGGCACGGAGAGACAGCAGAGCTGCGCAGGGGAAGCCTGCCGGACGCCATGTTGTCCTTTCATGGCACTTCTGGCCTCTTAGCCGGCATAGTTAAGAACTTTGCTTCAGGATGAGAACAGAAATCACGTGGCAGTGGGAGGCCCCATTAGCTAAAGTGGTACCTCAGGTTAAGAACAGTTTCAGGTTAAGAACAGACCTCCAGAATGAATTAAGTTCTTAACCAGAGGTCCCACTGTACAAAGTAAAATGCAACAAGTTTCCCTGAAGAGGGCAGGCTATGTCTGGACATTTTAAGGGCACGCGGGTGGCGCTGTGGGTTAAACCACAGAGCCTAGGGCTTGCCGATCAGAAGGTCGGCAGTTCAAATCCCCACAACGGGGTGAGCTCCCGTTGCTCGGTCCCTGCTCCTGCCAACCTAGCAATTTGAAAGCACGTCAAAGTGCAAGTAGGTGGCGGGAAGGTAAATGCCGTTTCCATGCACTGCTCTGGTTTGCCAGAAACAGCTTAGTCATACTGGCCACATGACCTGGAAGCTGTACGCCAGCTCCCTCAGCCGATAAAGCGAGATGAGCGCCACAACCCCAGAATTGGCCACCACTGAACCTAATGGTCAGGGGTTCCTTTACCCCTTTACCTTTACCTAGAAAAAAATAGCAGGTAAAGGAAAAGGCCTTATCTCACCTGTGCCACTAACACCCTAGCTGTCTCCAAAAAAACCCCTTATTTGCCATACAGAAGAGCATTCATTCATATGAACTCCACAGTTCAAAGCAACATAACCCAGACACAGACTAATCCCCTTGGTGAAAATCCACTGGTAGATGCCCTGCTTACCAATATATCTGGAGAGAAGAGATGAAAGGAGCCCGAGAGTCAGTGCTGGATGCACCTAGCAAGGCTTTAGGTTTATTTTATACATTTTTGTCAGGGTCCCCTCCTGCTGGCCCCAGAGGCCAACACCCCTTTGTTACATAAGTTTTAACTAGCTATTGGCAAAATGATTTCTGTGCATTTTTAACCTCAATTTACATTAATTAGCCCAATGAGACAGGAGGATGGGGGTGGGGGTGGGGAGGAAATAAAGCTATCATCAGCTCCATGCAGAATTTGCACGCACCATTCTCTTTTCCTTCTTTTGAACATATTATGCTGAGTCGGCCCAATCCCGTAAGATGTTTAGCCAGTCGTCCAAGTGAGTTCAATCAGGGATGGATTTCCTTGCACGATTGCTTAGACTGGCTGGATAAAATTGTGGGGTATAAACCTGATCTGGCCATCATAGAAGATCTAATGATGGTCAGATCTGACCCTCCAGGCTCAAAGGCAGTATACCTCTCCTCATACCCATTGCTGAGAGACAAACATCAAAGGGAGGAGATTGCCCTCCTTGTGGGCTTCCTGGCTAACCATTTTCTTAATAACATAAGAAGAGACCAGCTAGATCTCATGGCTTATCTCATCCTATTCTCACAGTGGCCACCCAGATGCCCCAATGGGAAGCAAGTCCCAAGCACAAGAGCACTCTCCCTCTCCTGTGGTTTCTAGCAACCTGTATTCAGAAGCATTACGGCCACCTGCCATAGAAGCAGATTATAGCCATTGTGGCTAGCAGCCACTGAGAAGAAAGAGTTTGGATTTGATATCCCACTTTATCATTACCCTAAGGAGCTTCAAAGGGACGCGGGTGGTGCTGTGGGTTAAACCACAGAGCCTAGGACTTGCCAATCAGAAGGTTGGCGGTTCAAATCCCCACAACGGGGTGAGCTCCCGTTGCTCGGTCCCTGCTCCTGCCAACCTAGCAGTCCGAAAGCACGTCAAAGTGCAAGTAGATAAATAGGTACCGCTCTGGCGGGAAGATAAACAGCGTTTCCGTGTGCTGCTCTGGTTCACCAGAAGCGGCTTAGTCATGCTGGCCACATGACCCGGAAGCTGTACGCCGGCTCTCTCGGCCAATAAAGTGAGATGAGCACTGCAACCCCAGAGTCGGTCACGGCTGGACCTAATGTTCAGGGGTCCCTTTATCTTTACTAAGGAGTCTCAAAGGGGCTTACATTCTCCTTACCCTTCCTCCCCCGCAACAAACACTCTGTGAGGTGAGTGGGGCTGGGAGACTTCAAAGAAGTGTGACTAGCCCAAGGTCACCCAGCAGCTGCATGTGGAGGAGCAGGGAAGTGAACAGGGTTCACCGGATTACGAGTCTGCTGCTCTTAACCACTACACCACACTGAGAGCCTTATCTTCCATGAATTTGTCCTGTCCCCTTTTAAAATCATCCAAGTTGGTGGGCATCTCTTCCTCCTGTGGGAGTTTACCTATTGTATGTGCTGTTTGCTGAGAAACTATGTCACCAAATATACACCACACTGTTGGCTAGTTCTAGATATGGGCTATTGTCATTGTATTCTGCTTGTGGTCTTCACAGAGGCATCTGACTGGCCACTGTAGAAACAGGATGCTGGTCCAGAGCAAGTATCTTCACCCTTTTCAAACCCAGGACTCACTTTTGACCAATACCTGCATTTATTATCTTTTACCACATATTTGCATGGTGGTAGTGTTCCTGTTGGAACCCACCTTGGATCAGGCTGCAACCCACCAGTGGACCCCAACTCACCAAGTGAAGATCAATGCTCTTCTATGGTGTGATCCACCAGGGCTCTTCTTACACCCCCCCCAAAAAAAATGATTACATAAACTCCATTGCCTAGGAAAGCTCAGCAGTACCTCTGTCTTAAGAAATGATTTGTGGTTTTTCAAACATCTCACTGAACCTCAGCAGATAACCTGTTCATACCATCCCATATATTCTCACCTGAGCCTTAAAACTTTAATTAGAAGTCCTTCATCTCTATCCTGCTCCATCTAACAGGGCAAGACACATGACTAATGGGGAAAGATAGCGATATTGCAAAGGCATTATAAATCCCTGTATTGGGGGATGATTCATTGGGTTGAATGGGATACTGCCCCACCAACTAACCAGCCAGCCCTCACTTGCCTGCTTTCAAACAACAAGGCCAGATAGTTCAATTGCCTGTCAGTTTCCTTCTCCTTGTCCTCAATGTTTCCCCTTGTAAAACTCAGCAGAGAGGAGGAGGATGGGGACAAAGCTAGAAAGAGCTGCTTTTGCCTCTCACTGGCTGTGGCTCCACCCACTGTTGGGTCTCCTTGCCTACCTGTCTCAATGGGCACCAGCCACCAGTGCTGTTAATCTCTCATCCAAAGGGCGCTCAGCTTCATAAACTTACCCTGAAACATGCCACTGATTGGAAGCATGAAAACAACCACAGATTTTCTCTATAGTATAGTACCACTAATCTTGTTGGCAATTAATCTCTTTGAAGACTGTGCGTTTCCATCCTGAAGAAAGCCAGCAGGATGAAATGCCAGCAATTTTAAGAGATTATGTGCTCCTATGAAGGTGGGGCATTGCATTAATAAGGTTCTGCACCTTGTTCAGATGTTATCTAAAGAGGCTTTTTCACAATTATTTTTCCCCATCATTGCCAAGCATACACTTAGCAGTTTCTAAGGCAGTTGAGTCAGCAACACTTCCTAGTAAAAAGCATTTAAAAATAATAATCATAATAGTAACTTTGGGTCAAAGCAAGATGATAGTGGGCCAATCTCCAGCTTCTGTCATTTGCAAAATTTCCAAGAATCAACCCCATTATCACCCACACAAGATGTGCTATTTGGATTGGTTGTTGCAAGCAAAATAGCTGCATCAGTTGTTCATGGAGAGTTGCAATGAGCAACAAAGCACACAACCCTTTCATTAGCTCACTACTGAATTTTGCCCAAAGCATAAACGTTGAATAAATTTAGGGGTTTTAGCTTTGCAGGGGTGGGGTCAAATCGCAGGCATTTTGAGGGAAGCAAAGAGGTAGGCCACATTCACACCATATATTTAAAGCACTATGATACCGCCTGAAACAGTAATGGCTTCACTCAATGAATTCTGGGAACTGTAGTTCATTAAGGGGCTGAGAGTTCTTAGGAGAACCCTGAGAAAATGAGGGAACTCTGGTCATTGTAGCTCAAAATATAGCTATTTTTTTGTTGTTGTAATGTTTCAGAAAGTGCAGGATAGGTAGGTTCACAATTAACTGCTAACTGAATCAAATTTCTTCCCCGTCCCTATTTGGGCTGTATTGTTTGAGACCAGTGTCATTGCCAAAAGTCCTAAATTGCCCAGAAAGGCTGGCCCAATAAGTTTTGACACCTGAGATGAACTGCAAAATGTGCAAACCACCCCGCCTGGGAAGAAGGGGTGAATGAAGAGAGCTACATCAGGAACGAGTGGGGAGGGAAGATCTATGTTGGGAACAAGGGGGTGAAAGAAAATATGCATTGGGAACAATGAGGGGAATCAAATCAACCTCACCCAGTGCTTGACGTGGGAATCGAAGGCCATCAAGGGGTGGGGCTGCACTGAATCACGCCAGATGGGGGCAGAAGACCTCAGAAGGCAGTCCCCACTGTTAGGTGTAGACCAGTCCTTATTTGCCAAGAGGCCACTATAGAGATGTTATGAAGGGGATCTGCCAAGGAGGATGCAGTTGTGTGGTGAGTTCCCACCTCCCCCCAGTATGAATAAAGACACGTGACACCGTTGTTTTAGGTTAATGGGCTAAAATTGGCCACAACTTTATTGGTTCCAGGTAAGAGCGGTATTGGCTTAGGCATTGGTCCTATCCAACTATCCGGCTTCAGCCAGTTTGCTTGAAGACCAGGAAGGGTTAACACCAGCAGGGGGAGCCATGCTGATGCACATCAACTAGGGACTACCCCGGGGTCACTGCTCGGGGGTGTGCTTTAGGCCCTGGCCTCCATAGGCTTTGGATGAGGCAACGCCCCCTGGAATCCTTTAGTGGACTACCCTTCAATATTTGGGGGCTCCTCCCCCCCCCAACACATCTACATAACAATACCCCTACCAATGCCTAACCGCCACTCGAGCAAAGAACCCAGAAGACCTCAGAAGGCAGTCCCCACTGTTAGGTGTAGACCAGTAGCACTTCCTATTTGCCAAGAGGCCACTATAGAGATGTTATGGGGGGATCTGCCAAGGAGGATGCAGTTATGGCCTCGAAAGAGTGTGTGGCAGCAGCAGTGTCCAATTCATTTCTTGGAGGCCGAATCTGCTGCCCTTGTAGATCCTGCCACCTGAGACCGTGATTTCACATTGCCTCGTGAGAGGGCTGGCCCTGTTGCTCAGCTTGGAATGTGAATTGATCATAGGGCTCAGTTGCATTATGAATTGGACAAACACCCCACCACCCCCAACAAATTGCTATCTATTTTGGAATGTAAGTCAAATATCTCCATGTACAGGCTTTTACTCAGGTCTAAAGTCTGATGCTGAGGGATTGTTTGGCTTATTAATTTTTGTAGCCAAGGGGCATCTCAGGAAATGGCATGCAGAGAGTTGTGTCCCACAGTGTGTTTGAAGTGCAACAGCCAGGATCATTCAGTCTGTAAGTTAAGGGTTATCTCCAATACTGGAAAATCAGGTAACCAACAGGAGGCATTGCTGATGGGGATGGTCTTTGCTGAGTTAGCACATGCCCTGATTGGCTGTGTGGCTCTGAGTGAGTTTTTCTTCTGCATCTTTGAATATCTCCCTGTTATGTACAATATCTGAAGTAAGAAAGACAAAACTTTGGACTCTGTTTGAGTTACATACGTGAGTTTCTTAACACTCTGGGGGTGTGCTAATCATATGCATGCATGTATGTATATAATGAGCAGATAAATGCAATATTTAAAGAAAGATTCCTCACCCCTGGCTTATAACAATCTTTCTGCTGGTGATTTCCCCCGGAATTAGATAAAACAAGACAAGAAGGCTTATAAGAGATTGATGAATGAGCTTTAATGAAAGCAGAGTGGACAGTTTGCTTTTACAGTAGACCCTGCCAAATGTTGTTAGACTACAACTCCCATAATCCCTGACCATTGGCTATTCTGGCTGGGGATGGTGGGAGCTAGAGTCCAAGAACACCTGGGGCCAAGACAGAGGTTTCCCATCCATGAGATAAATCATGAGATACATTGAAAGCCGCATATAAACACAGGCTAAACCAATCAGGCAGAGCACTGTCTTTGCAAGGAATTGCTTGCATCTTCTTCTACCCAAGGGGAAAGCTTTTAACTCAAGAACTCTAAGTTCACATATGACAGATTGTGTAGCTTAGTGTAGAGTGGAGGCTTGCAGAACAGACTTGCTGTTTTATATATAAGAAGAGAAAGAGAGGGACATATACATAATTTTTTAAAAAGGAAGGCAAGAAAAGGCATGAGAATAGGCTTTTCAGAGGGAGCTGAGCACCCACAAGTTGCATTCTTTTCCTGTAGCAATGTGCACACTCAGCCTTTCTGAAATGTGAGTGCATGAACTCAGGCGTGAGCCAGGATATCACAGTTCCAAATTCTGAGTTTGCAAGGGAGTCATCCATCTGGGTTTAGCAGGGGTATGAACAGATACCAGAACGGCCACCCAACAAAGACCTCTTTCCAAGGTAACCATAACCATCACCAAAGAGCCCTCTGCCGTACCCATAGCCATAACCCCCAACAGCACATGGAGTGTTGCCTCCAACAGACACAGGTTCACAGCTAGCAGAGAGGATGGGTCCTGGGATGGTCAGGACACTGGGAGGTGGCTGGATCATGACCTCTGCTGGTGGGAGCTGGTTGATGCATGAAGGGATAACACCGCCCAGGGTGCCAAGGGATCCAGAGGATTCAACAGAGCCTCCATGCCCCCAGCCGAAGCCTCCATGACCAAAGCCAAGGCCATAGCCAAGACCTCTGTAGCCATGACCTGCTGATCCAAAACCCACAACTGGGGTGGAAGCACAGGATGGGACAGCGCAAGATGGACCACAGTGAGCCATGTTGGGTTGGTGGAGGTTAATCTGAAACAAAGTGAGAAATATCAAAATGGGGAATGCAAGATTTACACCTGGGGCAGCCAACCTGTTGCTCTCCAAATGAATTGGAATACAAAATTCATCAATCAGGCCACATGCTGAGGAATGATGGGAGTTGAAGTCCAGATCATTTGGAGGAAACCACATTAGCTATTTATAGTGTTGTACAAACACCCTCCCTCACTGTTACCCATAAGAACATAAGAAGAGCCCTTCTGGTACAGGATCATGACCTCTGTCAGAAGAGAGACAGCAGAAATGTGTCCCTGTTAATTCTCATTGATGTCTCAGCAGCTTTCGATGCCATTGACCATGTTGTCCTTCTAGAGCGGCTGTCCAAGTTTTGCACTGCTTTGAGGTGTTTACAATCCTACTTGGACGGTCATTTCCAGAGGGTAATGCTTGGGGATTCAATGTGGGACTCCTCAGGGTTCAAGTCTATCCCCTATGTCATTTAGCATCTACATGAAACTGCTGAGAAGAGTAGGGTGTCAGCAGTTTGCTGATGGCACACATCATCTGCAGGTATGAAAGTGGATGTGCTGGACCACTATTTTGCCTTGGTAATGTACTGGATGAGAGTCAACAAACTGAAGCTCATTCCAGATAGAAATGAGGCAGTTAGTGGGAGGTTCCCTAGACTGGGCAGATGGGAAGTTGCCTGCTCTTGATGGGGTTACTCTCCCTCTGAAGGAGCAGGCATGTAGCTTGGGGGTACTCCTGGATACTTTGCTGTTGCTTGAGGCTCAGGTGGTCTCAGTGGTGCAGAGGGCCTTCCATCAGCTTGAGCTGATGACCCAGTTGTGCAAGAATAGCCTAAGTCCTGTTGTTTATACTCTGGCAACCTCCAGGTTGGAGTCCTGCAACACGTTATACATAGGGCTGCTTCTAAAGATGGTTCAGAAACTTCAGCAAATTTAGACAGCCTAGTTGTTCACTGGATCAAGACAGTTTGAGTATATTACACCGATCCTGATCGAACTGCCAATTAATTTCCAGACCCAATTCCAAGTGCTGTTTTTGACCTTTAAAGCCCTAAATGGCTCAGGGTTGCAATATGTCATATAAACCAAGCAGAGCCTGTGATCGTCATCTGAGGGCCTTCTTCATGTGCTTCCTCCACAAGAGGTCCAGAGAATGGGCCTTTTCTGTTTGTGGAATGCTCTCCCCAGGGTGGCTGGTGTCATTTGCATATTTTTAAGTACCAAGCTAAAATGTTTCTCTTCAACCAGGCGTTCGGCTGATTAACATTCTATGGCTTTTAAAATGTGGTTTTTTGGGGGGTGGTATTGGTTTATTTTTGTTTTATTTTGTATTTTGTATTCTCAGTTTGCACTTCCTTGTTGTGAAGAGCCCTAGGATCTTTGGATGAAGGCTGGTATACAAATTTCATAAATAGTCATCATCCTCATCTAGTCCAGCATTCTGTCTCTTGGTTGCCATTCCTATGCCCCCATGGGAAGCCCACAATCATTAGGGGGGAGGATCCTGTTGCACTTCTTTTTTATTTATTTTTAAATAAATTTTTTATTAAATTTTTCCATAATGTCTCCAATCATACAATTTTCCAAATCACATATTTTAGCTTATTGAACCTCCCTCAACTCCTCTGACAATCATCCATGGTTAATTTCTAACTTCACATTCCTTAATTATAGTATCGCCTTTAAGTAAAAATTTTACTTTTACATTTATTCATATGTGGTGGGAGTGTAAGAAAGTGAAGGGGTTCTGGGAAATGATACATAATGAGTTTAAAAAAATGCTGAAATATAGCTTTGTAAAGAAACCAGAAACCTTCTTGCTGGGAGTAACTAAAAATGAAATAAACAAAAGAGACTGTAAACTTTTTTAGTACGCAATAACAGCAGCGAGAACATTGATGGCCCAAAAATGGAAACAAGAAGAATTACTGACTTTGGAAGAATGGAGGACAAAACTAACAGATTATGCAGAACTGGACAAATTAACTGGGAAAATCAGACTTCAAAGAGACCATAAGTTCTTAGAGGACTGGGGAAAATTCAGAGAATATTTGAAGACTGTATGTGAGGAACAAACAACGCTAGTGTGCTTTAAAGAAGCTTTGTGAAGAAAATAAGGAATATCAGGAGAATGTAAATGAGGATCCTGTTGCACTTCAGGTGTCAGTGGTCTATGAGGATGGGAGCTGCAGTAGAAACACATCTGCAGGGCAACCAGTTCCCCAACCCTACCCAACGTGAAGATCTTCATGGAAACAGCATCAATAATGACTGCAATGGCTTAGGAATATTAACTGGTTTAATATGGAGTCATGAGAATTTTAGATTGTGCAAGATAGTAAAGTCTACTCTACCAACATGTTAGTTTCCAGGAGAAAAGAGCATAAGAAGGGCTTTGATGGATCAAAGCAAAGACATATCTACTCCACTAGCTTTCCCCCACAGTGGCAAACCTTGGGAAGCCCACAAGTATGACCTGAGCACACCTCCACTCTATCTTGAGGACCAACTCAAGGGGCTGGTTCTGACCTTGGGAGGCCAACACAGATTATATGCTATCATTCTGAAAGGACAGCTCTTACCAAAAGTCCTCTCTTCTCCAGCGAAGTTCAGTCGGACACACACTTAGTTACTGCTCCAGTTGGCTTCTATCTAATAATGCGCTACTCAGAGTAGGCCTGGTGAAATTAATTTATTCAAGTTTCTCATGTCCATTAACGTCAATGGGTCTACTTTAAGTATTGCTACCATTGTATACATTCCCCAAAGCTGGACTTACCTGGTTCTCTGAGGTACAGAAGACAATGGAAAGGTAAGGTAAGGGATCAAGTGAAGATGTCGGCATGCATCTACACTGTCTAATATCATGCACAACCCATTGAAAATACATTCATGAAAGCTGGGCTTACCTGGTTCTCTGAGAAGCAGACGTCAATGGAAATCGAGTGAAGAGCCCAGTGTGTCTTGAACTTTTATACAGTTCAGATGGCATCATCAGTGGTTTGGAGCCTCCCCTTCTTGATTTTTAATTTAGATACCAGTCTTCCTTTGTTTTTAATGTAGCTTTGCTTTAATAAGTCCAATTTTTTTTTAATAAGCACAAAGAAAGTGGTGGGTATTTTTAGGTTTAATATTTCTATTAAAGTTTTTTTTCATAATAAAATAATATATTAGAAAACTAATGTGAATAAAAAAAACAAGAACAAAAACAGTCATGGGGAGTTTAAAAAAAGAACATGGAGTCCTCTCTAAAAGGTAGTGCTTAACTCTTACCACCCACAGAAGGTAGTACCCTTCCCAGCTCGTACCTGAGATCTTTGCTTTTTCCTCCCAACCTCTCACCCTGGAAGACCAAGATTTCCCTCCCTCCCACCCAACCTCCCTCCATCAACCATTGACTACTCCCATGAGGGCACAATCCCTGGACCCCAATAAAGGCCCTGAGCAGAGGACACAGCTGGAGTTCCAGCTGGAGATTTTAATACCTTGTAAGCATTTATTATTATTATTATTTCACTGAATTCACTGAATCCAAAGAATTTTCTCACACAACCCAAACAAAGCCCTCTGTGTGGACCCTGAGAGTGGAGGAAGATGTGGGCATCTGAAAGATACAGCTCCTTTGGATATACAGTGGTACCTCAGGTTACATATGCTTCAGGTTACATACGCTTCAGGTTACAGACTCCGCTAACCCAGAAATAATGCTTCAGGTTAAGAACTTTGCTTCAGGATGAGAACAGAAATCGTGCTTCAGCGGTGCAGCGGCAGCAGAAGGCCCCATTAGCTAAAGTGGTGCTTCAGGTTAAGAAAAGTTTCAGTTTAAGAGTGGACCTCCGGAACGAATTAAGTACTTAACACGACGTACCACTGAAAAAAAAAAAAAATTGTATCCCGCCCATCTGACTGGGTTGTCCCAGCCACTCTTGGCAGCTTCCAGCATAGCTTTATAGTTGAATATTTACAGGAGCTCACCCCATCATGGGGATTCAAACCGCCGTCCTTGCCAATCAGAAGTGGTTTAGTCATGCTGGCCACATGACCCGGAAAGCTGTCTGTGGACAAACACTGGCTCCCTTGTCCTGAAAGCGAGATGAGCGCCACAACCCCATAGTTGCCTTTGACTGGACTTAATCATCCAGGGGTCCTCTACCTTTACCTTGAGGAGTAAAGGTAAAGAAGGGAGCCACACACGCTGTCTATGAACCTGGAGGTTAGATCTGGCCATTGCAAGATCTGTTGTGAAGTCTGGATCAGGTTTATACACCACAAATTTAGCCTGACCATCTAAGCCAGGCTTCCTCAAACTCAGCCCTCCAGATGTTTTTGGCCTACAACTCCCATAAGCCCTAGCTAGCAGGACCAGTGGTCAGGGATAATGGGAATTGTAGTCTCAAAAACATCTGGAGGGCTGAGTTTGAGGAAGCCTGATCTAAGCAATCATACAATAAAATCCATCCCTAACCGTTGGTCATGCTTGCCGGAGATGATGGGAGCTGGAGCCCCAATAAACACCGCTTGTGTAAAAAGAGAGCCATTCTGACTGGTGATGGTTTGTGTGGCTTCCTTCTTTTGGTAAAGGAATCCTGAAGGAAGACCAAATAGGTTCACAGTTAGTTTGGTCAGTTGATAAAAGCCAATATTCTTATTTTTAAGGTTTACATTTTGGGGGGCCATTTCAAAGACACGCTATTCTTAAGGTTATTGAGCAATGTGAAACTCCAGTGCAATTAGAACATTTAAGGCCATCAAATCATATGTGAGCATCACAGAAAAACATTTTGAAGGGTGCGGATGACTTTATTAAAGCTACATATTCTCAGAAGATGTCATCTGTGCAAAGTCTGCAAATGTGCAAATGGGAGCATTTTTGGTTTTGAAAGCTTCTTAATTCACCAATGTTTCCTGCTTCCTTTTGGGAAACAATAGCCACAGGTCAAAAGAGTTGACTAATCTATATACTGAGAGCATCTGATGTCTTTTGTAAGGTGTTGGAACAAACAAGTTTCAAGGTGTTAATCAGTTGTCATCTAAACACAACTGTTGGGTTTTGTTTTGGTTTTTGGTTTTTTGCTAATTAAGCAGAATTGTTCTATAATAATGCCATGTTATGAAATTCAGTGATTTGTTTTTTTCAATATAACTTTTTAGAAGGGTGGATTAGTCTTGATTCTGCCCCCCCCCCTTTGTAGGGGGTGCTCCTTTCCCCCTTTTCATTCTGTCCAGTGAACAGGGATTTACTAATAATTACTACTTTTATTGTTGTCATAGTTATTATTGTACTCTGCAAAGAACTGGAGCTACAGTGGTACCTTGGTTCTCAAACTTAATCTGTTCCGGAAGTCCTTTCCAAAAACCAAACGTTCCAAAACCCTTTGTCTCCTTGGTCTGAACGCCAAGCAGAAAAGCAATGCCAAATCAACACAAAATACCTTACTGTGTGAAACAGGTACAGTACAGGGAGTTCCTAGTACTCCCCAGTACTAGGATTGTTACTCAGTCCAATAAATGTGGCTAGCTAAAACCCACACATTAGATGGAGGGAGGTTGCAAGAGACAGAGGCAATGAGTGGAACAGGCAAATGGATAGTGACGAGAAGGAAAGGCAGCCTTAAAAAGTTGCCTAGTTGCTTGATTTCCATGTGCTGAATTTATTTTGTGGCAACAGGGAGCAGTCCAGATCTTCATTGTCCATTATGGACTGGTATTATACAGTGGTACCTCGGTTTACAAGGGACGCGGGTGGTGCTGTGGGTTAAACCACAGAGCCTAGGACTTGCCAATCAGAAGGTCAGCGGTTTGAATCCCCATGACGGGGTGAGCTCCCATTGCTCGGTCCCAGCTCCTGCCAACCTAGCAGTTCGAAAGCACATCAAAGTGCAAGTAGATAAATAGGTACCGCTCTGGCGGGAAGGTAAATGGCATTTCTGTGTGCTTCTCTGGTTCGCCAGAAGTGGCTTAATCATGTTGGCCACATGACCCGGAAGCTGTATGCCGGCTCCCTTGGTCAGTAAAGCGAGATGAGCGCCAAAACCCCAGAGTTGGTCACAACTGGACCTAATGGTCAGGGGTCCCTTTACCTTTACCTCGATTTACAAACTTAATCTGTTCCCAGGGCCACCCAGCGTCGTGGTGCAAAGATCCTTCTGCCCCCCCCCCTTTCCCAGAGTTGTCGACCTTTTTTTAGGGCTGGAGGAGGCAGGCAGTGGCTGGAGGGCAGCTCCTCCAGTGGGGAAGAGGTGGAGGCTGGATGCGGTGCCTCCCAGCTCAGCTGGCCACTTCGTGCCATGGTGGCCATGGCAGGCAGCACACCGAACGATTGGGCCTGCAGAATTCAGCGCCTGCAGGCTAAAAGAAAAAAACCCGAGCCGACAGTCAGCGGGAGAAGCGCACGCACCCTCGCTCACTCAGCCCACTCGTTCGGTGTTCCCCGGACTCTTGCCAGGCGCCCTCCAGAACTTGTTGCCCCACACCACTAGCCTCTATGGGTTAGATGGGCCTGTCTGTTCCTAAAGTCCATTCTTAAACCAAATCCATTCTTAAACCGAGGTGCACTTTCCCTACTGAGGCCTCCCGCTGCTGGTGCCCTTCCACTGTTCGGCTTCCAATGCAAAGTTTGCTAACCCGAACACCTACTTCTGGTTTTGCGGAGTTCGTTGCTTGAATAGTTCGTTAGCAGGACTGTTCGTAGACCGAGGTACCACTGTATCTAAACACTTGCAAATTTATAAATTACTCCCTTTAGTCCTCCAGATTTCTGTTTCTAGTTTTGTGTCCTCCTGTTGCTTCGGGTCAGCCCTTTTTCCCCCTCTGTAGCACCAGGGATATGTTCAGAGTCAAGTTTTGTTATGCATGTTGCATTTGCTGTTATGCTTTTCATATTTATCAGGGGGGGGGGTTTAAAGCCCCATGTGGCTTGGAGACCCCTTCTTGAGAAATAGAGCAATTTGAGTCTCTTTCCCCTGGGCCATAGTGAAGTACATTCACCCCTCCCAAAGGCAGGAACCCAATTCTGGAAAGTGTGAACTGGGTAGTTTCTCATGGGAAAGTGTGAACTGGGTAGTTTCTCATTCTCCAGGTTTTCCAGCTAAGATCAGCAACCTATTCCTGGACAGCATGTTGCCATTTCAGAACAAAAGGAGCGCCCATTAGACAAATTGCTGTTCTGGCAAGAGAAAATGAGCAATGGAGCATTAAAAGGCTGGGCTGCAGTGGTTATTTTCAAGTGGTGAACATGATACAGGAAGTCTTTGCTTTAGCGTGTTAAGTTTATTAAAATAATTTGGGGGTTCAATTGTTTCCTGCTTCTTGAGTTGGGGTAGGTAATTAAACCCTGCAGCGCTACAAGGAGGTTCTTTACCACCTGGGATAGGTGACAAGAATGGTATAAAAATGTTCAGAAGTCCACCAAAAGCACAACTTGACATTGCATCAGTCTTCTGTTGTCCGGAGAACTGGGTAAGTCAACCTTGAGAAAGATCTGTCATTCCAGGCGGAGAGGGTTCACTTACAGAAGAGTTTTGACAAAAGACAATGCGAAGGATAGGGAATTCTGCGTCTCCCCAGATGTTATTGCTCTATAACTCTTTTTATTGTTGACTCTTGGCTGTATTAGTGGGGGCTGATGTGTAGTAGAGTCCAACAACATCTGGAGGGCCACCAGTTCCCCCATCTCTGGACAACCTAACTCCTCTCATCCTTAGTAATTATTTTCAAAGTGGGTTCCTTTATTTGTTTATTTATTCTGAGAGTGTGTGAATGTTACATACTTCTTGGAATTGAAACCCTCTAGTAAATGAGATATTAGTGGATGGGGTCAAGATCGAGAGAGTGACAGAGATTTGAAACTTATGGAGGCATTTGGGGGGGATGGCATACATGTTTGTCTTCAAGTGCATTTTATAGTTTTGGTTATCGAAATAAGTTCTTTGTGGGGTCATTTCCCTTTTTAAAGCTTTAAGCTTAGCTGGATCAATCTGCCCTTAACAATAATGCTAAGGACAGATGCAAATATTATTATTATTAGTAGTAGTAGTAGTAAGCTGCCATACATTTAGTCAGCCTCAGTATTTAGTCATTCCTAACCTAGGTAACTCATTATTGTCTATGGTGATTGGCAATAATCCTCCAAGCTTTTAGGCAGGAGTCCCTCCAAACTCTAACAAGAGAGGTTTGGGATTGAACAGAGAATGAAAGAACTGTAGTGTTGGAAGGAACAACGAGGGTGATCTAATCCAACCCCCTGCAATGCTCTAGCACTTTCTCAGGATTGATCACTGAAACCATTGAATTCAATATCCAAATGAGCAGAAACTAGGAAAGAAGAAAATGCAAGCTTTTTATTATTATTCAGGAAGCTTTGGGTGCATTCATCTGGGTCCCATCTGCAGGGTGGTGCCATCGCTTCTTCATTCAGAACCATGAGGACTGGAATCTTATTATTTTTAAGGCACATTGCTTTGCATGCAAAGGGTCCCTAGTCAAACATCCAAAAGCACTAGGTAGGATCAGTGGCATTGCAATGGGGGACGGGGGGGCGGTGCACCCGGGGTTCTGTGTCTGCGGGGGTGACAAGAAGTCACCCCACGGGGACTCGCGGTGGCGCGAGCATCCATCGCGCCGCCACAGCTGCATGTGGAGGCTCCTCAGTTCATGGCTGCAGCTGTGAGCAGAGGATCCTGGGACCGGCGGCAAACCACTATGTACAACGCATGTGCGGTGTCGCACGCATGTGCTGTACATAGCAACGGCGCACATGCGGTGTACTTAGTGGTTTGCCAGCGGAGCCGCTCCAGCGCTGTACGGACGGTGCCGGTATCCCTCCAGCAGCGCTACAGCCGTGAACAGAGGATCCATCCATACATCACTGCAGCAGCAGCACTGGCAAACCACTATGTTCAGCGCATGTACAGCATCACTACATATGGCGCATATGTCGTACATAGTGATGCCCACCCCAGGTGTCACGACGCCTTCCTTCACCCCTGGGTCGGAGGGAGAATGTCCCCTGGAATACAGTGGTACCCCGCAAGACGAACGCCTCGCGAGACGAAAAACTCGCAAAACGAAAGGTTTTTTCGTTTTCGAGTTGCCTCGCAAGACGAATTTCCCTATGGGCTTGCTTCGCAAAACGAAGCTTGCCCCGGGGACAGCGGGTCTTCTCTTGCGAAGCTGGGCGGGGGGCGGGAACACCTTCTGAAGGCGGGCGGGGGCGAAAGTCTTTGTCCCCCCCTGCCTGCCTTCCCAGGGGCTTTTAAATCGCCCCGGACAGCGGAGAAGTCCTCCGCTGTCCCAGGTTTTTTAAAATGCTGGGGGTGGGAAGAAAAGCCCTTGTCCCCACCCCCCAGCCTTCAGAAGAGGTCCGGGGACAGACTGTCCCCGGACCTGGTCTGAAGGTGGTTTCCCTAGGAACGCATTAATTGATTTTCAATGCATTCCTATGGGAAACCGTGCATCGCAAGACGAAAAAACCGCAAGACGAAGAGACTTGCGGAACGAATTAATTTCGTCTTGTGAGGCACCACTGTACCACTGACAGGCACTGTAGGCACAAAAAAGGTAGATGGAACAATGATGTAACTCAAGGCACCTTCCTTTGTCCTCCTCTCATTTGGGGGGGGGTATTACTAAGTAGGGACGTGGGTGGCGCTGTGGGTTAAACCACAGAGCCTAGGACTTGCCGATCAGAAGGTCAGCGGTTTGAATCCCCTCGACGGGGTGAGCTCCTGTTGCTCGGTCCCTGCTCCTGCCAACCTAGCAGTTCGAAAGCACGTCAAAGTGCAATTAGATAAATAGGTACCGCTCTGGGGGGAAGGTAAACGGCGTTTCTGTGCACTGCTCTGGTTCGCCAGAAGTGGCTTAGTCATGCTGGCCACATGACCCGGAAGCTGTACGCCGGCTCCCTCAGCCAATAAAGCGAGATGAGCGCCACAACCCCAGAGTCGGTCACCACTGGACCTAATGGTCAGGGGTCCCTTTGCCTTTACTATTACTAAGTAAGAAGTGCGGATTAGTTCATGAAACTGATGAGGTATGTCACTGGATATGAAGTTAATGAAAGCAGAGGAAACGTCTTCAAAGCATAATTTGAAAGTGGATGTATTCCGTTATGGACATCTCTTTGAGGGTGAGGTACATGCTGGTGGCAGGAGGGACGTGATTGGGTCCAGGGGCAATAGTGGGCGGAGCAACAGATGTGGACTCTTACCTTTTCACAGTAGGCCTCATTCCAGCTACATTCCACATGTGAAAGGGTCCTACACAGACACACAGCCCTCTCTGCACTCCACCTGGGCAGGTGAGAAGTATGGTGAGAGCTTTACCAGCCAGGTAAAAGAAGTCCAGGAGGGTCCAGAGGGTAAGAGGTTTGGCCTGGAGTGAGAGCCTGCTCCCCCATCCCTGTAAATGGAGCATGGAAGGAGATGACTCAAGTTCAATTCAAGAAACTCTCTAAATCATTTGGGATGCTGATTAGATTTAGAGCCTATGGGCAAAGTATTTCTGTGGCTCTCTTGTCAGGAATCCCAAGCCTTTATTTCTCAACCCAGGCAGTCAGTGTTTACCAAACCAGTTCTCATAAGCCTTTTGATGTGGTCTGCTCAAAAATCTGTGAGAAATTGCAAGCTTGGTGGAACAATCTCGCAGCTGTTTGCTGTGTTCCCAGCCTTTACCTGCTCTCCGTTGCCCTGGGAATTGGTCCCAAGAAGCCTCATCTAAGAATAATAAATTATTATTTATTATTTATTATTTATTATTTATTATTTATTATTTATTATTTGTACCCCACCCATCTGGCTGGGTTTCCCCAGCTACTCTGGGCGGCTTCCAACAGAATATTAAAATCCAATAACCTATTAAACATTAAAACCTTCCCTAAACAGGGCTGCCTTCAGATGCCTTCTAAAAGTCTGGTAGTTGCTTTTCTCTTTGACATCTGGTGGGAGGGCATAATGAGGAAATCTCCCCTTCCCCGCTTCTTAAAAAGTTGCTCAACAACTACGTACACATACCAAGCAAGGGTAATGATTATCACTTTGCAGTAATTGGCTATCTGCTTTTTGATCTCACAGCCGGTAAGCTTGGCAGGAGTGGGTGATCCCACTGGTCTTGCTCTCAATTGCTGAGCTGCTGTGATGTCAGGGAAGAGCAAAGTGGGTGAGTGCATAGTGTGGCTGAACTGGCAGTGCTACCCTAAAACTGCCTCTGTTCCCAGAGAATGTGGAGATGGGGCACAACATCCAGCTTGCTGAAAATCTTAGCCTTCACTTAAACTCCCCTCCCCAAAGTTCCTAGTCCTAAAACTATGGCAAATGTCACATTCTTCAATTCTGGACTATTTAGAATGTTGCATAGTTAGACTGTAATTTGTGTGGGTGGCAGGGAGTGGGATGAAGGGCACAATGAAAGCACAGGACCATGCTTGGTGGCAGAGCTTTGCATGCAAAGGGTCCCAGGTTCAATCCCAGGTGCGTGGTAGCCAATGTTAGTCCTACACAGAGTAGAGCAATGGAGATGAACCCACACGACTAGGCACATTCATTCCAATAGTCCAGTCATTTCAATGGTTCTACTCTAATTGAGTTGAATTCCACCTAGCACTGCCAGTTAGCTCTGGGAATCTCACCTGTCTGAAATGCAGGTGAGCCGCTACCTGTAAGTATCAACAAAGTACCAATGGTATGACTCAGGCGCCTCATGCAATATACATTGAAAGCAGTATCAAATCCTGGGAGCTTTAGTTCATCAAGGGTGCTGAGAGTGGTTAGGAGATTCCTATTTGTCTCACAGAACTACAATAGGAACCTCCTAGCAGTTCTCAGCACCCATTACAAACTACAGCTGCCAGGATTGGGGCTGTGCGAGGGGCAGGGGAGGCATCATCATTTGAAATGGTATGATAATGCTTTAAATGTGCAAGAAGAAATTCAGACAAAAGAAGAATGGCAGACAAAATTTATAGACTACACAGAATTAGATAAAATGACAGGAAGGACTCAGAACCTGCAGGACCAGAGATTCACAGAAGATTGGAAGAAATATACAAACTATTTGAAGAGCAACTGTAATCAACAAATTACACTAGTAGGACTACAAGAAGTTTTGTAAGGAGAAATATATGAAACATTGCAAAGTAGGAAAAGAATAGAGATATTAGTTATGAGATTTAAATGTAATAGTGAAGTAAGAAATGTATATTAAGTGATTAGATTGGAAAATTTTCAGAGGTGATTGATGGAAGTCAAAAAAGTTATATAAGATGTAAAAGTATGTTTAATTACTGTTGAAAACGATATGTTAAAAACTTATATATATATATATATATATTTGCTTTCGTATATAATATATATATACACACACAGAGAGAGAGAGAGAGAGAGAGAATGCTTTAAATGTACACAGTGCTACCTTAGTTTTTGAACAGCTTGGCTCCCAAACAAATCGGCTCCCGAATGCCGCAAACCCAGAAGTAAGTGTTCCGGTTTGCGAATGTTTTTTGGAAGCCGAACTTCCGACGCAGCTTCCAATTGAGTTCAGGAAGCTCCTGCAGCCAATCGGAAGCCACACCTTGGTTTTCAAATGGTTCCGGGAGCTGAACGGACTCCTGGAATGGATTAAGTTCAACAACCAAGGTACCATTGTAGTGCATTTAAATGGATACTGCATATTACACAAGAAGGTAATCATCAGCATCCGTAATAGGCAGCTTCCTAGGAACAGCAATATAGGAGGGGAAGTCATCCACCCATCTCTAGGATTTGACAGGGCAACATCTCAAGGAAGAAAGTGTCCATCCCTCCTCTAGTACGATGTGAGTAATTTTATGCTGTCTTCCAGTGCAAAGTCATCATTGCCAATCATGTTTTCTTCTAGTTTCACCTTCTTAACTACACCATGGCTGACTGTGGTCCATCGTGTGCTGTCCCATCCTGTGCCTCTACCCCCACTGTTGGCTTTGGATCAGCAGGAAGTCTTGGCTGTGGATACGGAGGTCTCGGCTATGGCGGCTGGGGACACGGAGGTCTTGGCTGGGGCTACGGAGGTCGTGGCTACGGTGCTGTTGAATCATCTGGGAGCCTGGGCACTCTGGCTGGGGTCAGGCCATCCTGTATCAACCAGATCCCACCAGCCGAAGTTGTGATTCAGCCACCCGCAATTGTGGTGACCCTCCCAGGGCCAATTCTGTCCGCAAGCTGCGAGCCTGTTTATGTGGGAGGCAACACACCGTGTGCAATTGACCACTGCGGTTATGGTGGCTGGGGCTATGGCCTGGGAAGACGGGGCTACCTGAGAAATAAAGGGCGTCGTGCTAGCATCTGCGGATACCCCTGTTAAATTGAGAGGAACTTGCCATATGACCCAGGAATTTACAGCTGCAAGACCCATGGAATTACTGGCATAACTTTCCATTTCTCCCAAAGGCTGAGGTGTCCATCTGAATTAAACAGGAATAAGCGAAGATCAGCTATGCTAGGAATCCAGCCTATAGCGGTGTTTGATATTCTTCCTTTTAGCTCAAAATTTGATGCTTCTACACTAATTCTACCAACATCCCCATTTAGGCTAAGGCCATGTTTTTAAAAAAGGACAAATATGCATCTGTTTTATACTGATGACATCACTTCCCCTTCACCCTCTATAATATCCTGGAAATTGTAGTTTGGTGGTCACTCTGATGATTCTCCCTTAAGGATCCATATCTCAAGTCACCTTTCATCGAAACTCATTTCCCAGAATTCCCCGGGGAAAGGGACTTCTAGATGATTTTGCACACCCTTCCCGCTAAAATAGATTTCAACCCAATTTCATAAACCTAATTTAAATCTCTGAATGAACTGAATTCAATTTGTTCATGTTTGTATTCTGCACCTTGTCTTGCTTGGAAGGAAAAATGACCAGTGTCCAAATTGCTTCTGCTCTTTCTTTTTTCCTTTTTCCTTGAATTAAACCTTTTGTTGCATTCAAAACACCTGGCTGCTGGATTTTGATTTTACATTGCATTGTCGTCCTCATTTTGCAAACAAAATGAAACTTTAGCCAGCCATTAATCGGACACCCCTCTTGCTGTACAACCTGTGCAATTAGGGATGTGGTAGAAATCTGATTCATTTTGCATTTAAATAAGGACCTATCAGATTCATACTTGCTGAAACAATATTTGAATAAAAGTACATCGATTCTCGAAGGGACGCGGGTGGCGCTGTGGGTTAAACCATAGAGCCTAGGACTTGCCAATCAGAAGGTTGGTGGTTCGAATCTCCATGACGGGGTGAGCTCCCGTTCCTCAGTCCCTGTTCCTGCCAACCTAGCAGTTCGAAAGCACGTCAAAGTGCAAGTAGATAAATAGGTACCACTCCGGCAGGAAGGTAAACAGCATTTCTGTGCGCTGCTCTGGTTCGCCAGAAGCAGCTTAGTCATGATGGCCACATGACCCGGAAGCTGTACGCCGGCTCCCTCGGCCAATAAAGCGAGATTAGCTCCGCAACCCCAGAGTCGGTCACGACTGGACCTAATGGTCAGGGGTCCCTTTACCTTTACCTTTACATTGATTCTCTTAATTCCCTGAATTTTGCAATGCAGCCCTCCAGACAAATAAGGGGTACAATAAATGCATACACTGTGGTCAGGCGTGCATAAAAAAATGCACCCATCAGTGAAAATAACATGCAAAAATACAGTAAAATATATTAATGGAAAATTGCTTGGTAAAGATGTTCATATTAGGCAAAACTGCCTAATATGGGGGGAAATAGGGAAAATTATGAGGAAAATTAAGGAAAATGTGCAAGCAGATGTTGATGGATTTTCAGGAAGGGTTTTTAAAGTAAGTAATTGATTAATCACAAATTGATGTGAAAGTGTGGAGAACTGAGCTTAAGATTGGTAGAATGATACAATGAGAGAAACAAAATTTGATATACCATATTTTTACATGTACAAGACGCCCTTGTGTATTAGATGCCCCCTATTTTGGGGGACTTCAAATTAAGAAAATGGGGGGGGGGACTGCCCAGAGTTGCTGAGCTTTTTTGGGCTCCTCATAGGAACCTGGTTGCCCATTTGTGGCAGCTGGGACAGCTCAGTTGGTAGAGCACAAGACTCTTAATTCCAGGGTTGTGGGTTAGAGCTCCATGTTGGGTGAATGATTCTTGCATTGCAAGGAGTTAGACTAGATGACCCTTGTGGTCTTGTCCAACTCTACAATTCTATGCTTTCTATTATTTCAACTCATGATGTGCCTTTAGGGGTCTAATTCAGCAGGGCTGAAGTCCCTACATGCAATTTTTTTCCCCAGTGACTTTTCGCTGTTTACCTGGTGACTATTTCAAAAAAAAAAATCTGGACCTTCTTCAGTGACTGCAGAGCCACACAGGGCCTTTCACATCCTTATTCCCATACAGTGGTACCTCGGGTTAAGTACTTTATTCGTTCTGGAGGTCTGTTCTTAACCCGAAACTGTTCTTAACCTGAAACACCACTTTAGCTAATGGGGCCTCCTGCTGCTGCCACGCCGCCGGAGCACGATTTCTGTTCTCATCCTGAAGCAAAGTTCTTAACCTGAAGCACTATTTCTGGGTTAACGGAGTCTGTAACCTGAACCGTATGTAACCTGAGGTACCACTGTACTTCAGAAGAATCTGCACAGTGGATCTCGAGTTTTTCAACATTGCATATAAAATAAACATATACCAAAAGTTACCAGAAGGGGGAGAGTTGTTATTGTGCTGAGATTCTAACAATGACAGAGGGCTCTTGCCTTCATGACCTGCCTGTGGGTTTCCTGGAGAAATCTTATTTGCCACTGTTAGAACAGGATGCTGTACTAGATGGGCCACTGGCCTAATCCAGTGCAGTGTTTTTCTGATGTTTTTAACCATAATCCTTCTTCCCTGTACACAGTGGCATAGCGTGGGGGGAGAGGAGGGGTGGCTGCCCCAGGGACAAAATTGTTAGGGGAGAGATCATCAGGGGGTTTGGGCTGGGTGTTCATCAGTATGCGGATGATACCCAGCTCTACCTCTCTTTCAAATCAGAACCAGTCAAGGCGGTGAAGGTCCTGTGTGAATGTCTGGAGGTGGTTGGAGGATGGATGGCAGCTAGCAAATTGAGACTGAATCCTGACAAGACAGAAGTACTGTTTTGGGGGGACAGGCGGCGGATAGGTGCGGAGGACTCCCCGGTCCCGAATGGGGAAACTGTGCCTCTGAAGGACCAGGTGTGCAGCCTGGGAGTCATTTTGGATTTACAGCTGTCCATGGAGGCTCAAGTCAATTCTGTGTCCAGGGCAGCTGTCTACCAGCTCCATCGGGTACACAGGCTGAGACCCTACCTGCCCATTGTCTGCCTTGCCAGAGTGGTGCATGCTCTGGTTATCTCCCGCTTGGACTACAACTAACCCAGTAGTCCATCAAACATTAAAAGCTTCCCTAAACAGGACAGCCTTCAGATGTCTTCTAAAAGTCTGGTAGTTGTTTTTCTCTTTGACATCTGGTGGGAGGGCGTTCCACAGGGCGGGTGCCACTACCGAGAAGGGCCTCTGCCTGGTTCCCTGTAACTTGGCTTTTCGCAGCGAGGGAACCACCAGAGGGCCCTAGGTGCTGGACCTCAGTGTCTGGGCTGAACGATGGGGGTGGAGATGCTTCCTCAGGTATACAGGGCCAAGGCCGTTTAGGGCTTTAAAGGTCAGCACCAGCACTTTGAATTGTCCTCGGAAATGTACTGGGAGCCTATTCTATGATTTCTATTATTTCATCCCAGGATGTGCCATTATGGGTCTAATTCAACAGGGCTCAAGGCCTTACAAGCATTTTTTTTCCAGTGACTTTTCGTTGTTTACCTTGTGACTATTTCCCCTAAAATTAGGGGTCTACTTCAGTGACTGCAGAGCCACACAGGGGCTCTTGCACTGTGATCACTCTAACCTCATTGCTGCCAAGATTCCTAGCTAAGGCGTGTCATTAGCCCAGTATTGTGGATTACTCTGCCAATTTCAGCAGCTGCCTTCTGTTTTAACACCTGCTGAAAACTTTTCTATTCCACCAGGCTTATGCAGACAATTAAAAATGGTGAATTGACATCTGTCTTCTTCTTCTTCTTCTTCTTCTATTTTTTCCCCTTTATAGGTTTATGCATTTTCATTATAAACTGATTTTTTTAAAAAAAAATGAAATAACACTCTATTCATTTTTTTTAATGAATAAATAAATAAAATAGAAAGCAGGTTCATTTGTTCTAAAGTGGCTTTTATCAACCGTTAATATTTCCCAGTCTCTGTGTTTTTGTGAGAAAATAATGAAGAGGCATGTGATGCAATGCACTTAAAGCTTTAATGGAAGTGGGGGCAGAATGGGACTGAACAGAGACCCATCAGCCCCAGAAGGACAAAGCAAGATATTAGACATGCAGAATGGAATAAAAAAGCTCCTCCACAACTCAAGAGTCTTGCACAGCAAAGTCCAAAGGTCACAATTGAATTTGATTTCACACAAGCTTCATTGCATCCTTCTTCTTTTTTTACATCACTTCCAGAAGACAAAAGGCAAGAAGGATATTAATTTGGAAGCTCCTCCCACCTTGCTTCAGAGCCAGTTCAGATTGCACGCACACTCAAGTTGGGTTACCATACATATGTACAGTGCATTTCAGGATCTTAGCAAAACTGGAGCAAACCTTCAAGAAACCAGCCCAGCAGAACTATGGTGCAGAGTAAGGCGATTTGGAGAAATTTGTGTCAACGGGTGACACACATTAGGCCTGATTGTTTAGGGACGTTGCATGCAAATAGCCCTATAACCTCATCCGTGGGTC
Organism: Podarcis siculus; assembly: GCA_034642415.1. Classification (NCBI taxonomy): domain Eukaryota; kingdom Metazoa; phylum Chordata; class Lepidosauria; order Squamata; family Lacertidae; genus Podarcis; species Podarcis siculus. Next base: position 354,614 of record JAXCMG010000055.1, on the reverse strand, counting down.
TTAACTGTTGCTTCTGTTTCCATGTTATTGTTCTTTGCATCTGTCCTCAGCAATAGCATCCATAGATCCGGCTACCTGACAATAAAGACCTACGGCCAAGCGACCCGTAACCATAGAGTCCTCTTCCATATCCCAGCCCACATCTGCCCAGTCCATATCCATATCCGCCCAGTCCATATCCATGTCCACCCAGTCCATATCCACCCAGTCCATATCCACCCAGCCCTCCATACCCATATGAGCCTACAGCACATGCTGTGTTTCCTCCCACTGCGACGGGCTCACAGGAAGCAGAGAGGACTGGTCCAGGGATGGTAATGATGCAGGGAGCTGGCTGGATCACAATATCTGATGATGGGAGCTGGTTGATACATGAAGGCTGGACCCCGGGGAGAACGCCAAGGTTTGCTGCATGTTCAGCGCCATAGCCGTAGCCACCGTAGCCACCATAGCCACCATAGCCACCGTAGCCACCGTAGCCACAGTAGCCACCGTAGCCTCCATAGCCACCGTAGCCACTACGAAGGCTACCTGAGCCAAACCCAAATGATGGAATGGTGCACGACGGACCACAATACCCCATTGTATTGTGTGGGTCTGAAAAAGAATGCGAAAGCACAATAATCACGTGGTGTCAGGGAGCCAACAAGGAGAACAGGACATTCACAGATCAGAGGAAGACAGTGAAACATCGGCTAGCTTAGTTAGTTTCTTTACTAAGGAAGCAGAACAGAGAACACACGGAGATTTCTAGGGTTGCTCATGTCTAGATGAAGCTGTTGCCCAGACTGGCTTGTAACTTCCCCTTCACTCCCTAGCCCTCTGTGTCAGGCCGCTCCCTCCAGTCTGGGCAACAGCTTCATCTAGACATGAGCCTTAAGGGATCCTCTCCATGTCTGCCTGGCTCATCAGATGCTTTATTCTGGCATACTTCAGGCTGTCAGCAAAGAAGCTGTCAGGGTGACTCTGTGCTGGAGCTGATAATCTGATTCCTGTCTCTGCTGGTGCACCTGCCTGTTTCCTCCTCTACATCATCCTCCAAGCTCCCAGCCTTCGTTTCCTGCCACCAGGAGCCAGGATCCCAATCCTCTCCCACTGTGCTTTCCCTGGGGGGCTCATGGTCGGGTGGCTTCCACCGCTCCTCCTCACCCAGCCAGCCCTGACATCTGTTCAAATGAAGCTGTCTGATAATGAGTCTGATCACTGGTCCTTCTTGGCCATACTCTTGATGGCTGGATGCAGTGAGTTTCCGAAGATTCAGATTTGGGGCTGGGGAATGGAAGGAATGATCTCTGGGTGTGGAGCACACTTCCAGCCGTCAGGTGTGGAGCACACTTCCTTCTGCAGACAAAGCCACAGCTGTCTGAACATCATGCCCTCTATCTAACCTTTGCTCTCTTAGTGGTCTGCCGTGCCCTGTCTGTGACCTTTGTCTCCTTCATCATACATTGTTCAAGGGGAAAATGACACTGTTGAAACAGGTGCCAAAATAACTTTGTACCACCCCACGATCTCGGAATTGGAAGATGTGTAAAGATCACAGTCCACAATGTATCTGACTGGTTTTGCATATTGTGCTAATAAAAGGAGCCTCTACAGAGCTAGCAGGCAGCTTGTCTTGGAGCATGCTTGCCAGCATGCTTCTGCACAGCTCACCTGCATCCAACCTCCTATCGTGCTCCGTTATTCCTACAGAAATCTTTTGGGTTTTTTTGTTTGTTTTCATTTATATACCACTTTTCCCAGCAAAGAGCACGAGGTTTTATACATGGTTACCCCCTTCCTGCTTTATCCTCACCAGAACCCAATGAGGCAGCTTAGACTGAGAAACAGTGCCCATAAGAGCCCCAGAGATTGGAAGCAGAACCAATTTGGTTGGAGTGTTGGGCAGAGACCTGGGAGAGACCAGGTCCCAAATCCCAGCATTGGGTGACCTTGAACTAGTCACTGCTTCTCAGCCTAAGCTACTTGTGAGGATTAAATGAGGAGGATGAGAACTTTGCATGCCACCCGAGTTCTTTGGAGAAAAGGTGAGATATTAATGCAAAAAAGGAAGTAAACATTGCCATTAATGTTAGTAGCCATTGATAGCTATTACTACTAATACTAATAACGAAGTCCATATGATGCCAATGTTCATCACCAACCCATCAGTTGTTGTTTTTTAACAAGGATCATGCCCAACCATAGAAAGACACTGACATAAAATTTCATCTCAAGGAGATGACACTTCAGCAAGTCTAAAAGACCTTGGCACGCCTACTTACCTGCTTTTCTGAGGAGCAGAAGGTGAGAGGAGAAAATAGAGGCAGGCAAGAAGAGCAACGTGGAAGATCCTGGCTTCTGGTGAGCTTTTATACCATTTGGGAAGGATAGGAGACACCCCCTGGGTTATTGGTTTGTGTGTGAGAGAGAGAGAGAAAAGAGAGAGAGGGGGGGTCTGAGCCTGAGGTCATTTTAATTTAACTGGCAACAACAACTTGTGGCTCGGACAGCTAAAATTATTTTAATAAGAACAAATGAATGGAGACCAAATCAGAATATATCATCAGATGGTGCAAAGGCAGGGATTCCAATGCCCAAGTCCTCAAATCACACCTGACTTCAGAAGATCTGGAAATTATATGGCTCTGGCTGCCCCGAGGATCCATATGTATGTAATTTTAGAGAAGCTCCATCGAGATTATTAAATCCAGACCATAACATTTTATTTTGATTGCAGGCTCTTAGTTATTTTTTTCTAGTTTCACCCACACCTGTTCTGCCTTGGTTTCCCCCTCCCCCTTAGTAAATGCAGCATGCAATCTTCAAAGGGAAGACTATCATGGCGTTCAAACTGTAGGTTGGAAGATGCAGGACTTCTTCATGAAGCACACAGTTCAAATGATGGAACTCCTTCCCACAGAAGGCAGAGATGGTCACCATCTTGGAGGGTTTTAAAAGAGGATAGGAGAAATCGTGTCCTCCATCATGGAGAGCATGTGTTGTGGTGAGATCACCTAAACTGCCTCCCTTTTGTGGGGTGAGACTGTTTGGATAGCCACAACACCCCATTGGTTGCCCCTGGGTTGCTGGGGCAAGAATTTGGCCTGTTGGGTCGTCTATTGGCTACCGAGGGGCTACTTAAGCTGCTGCACGTCACTGGAGAGTTTAATTTTCTTGTGACGTGCAGCAAATCGCTCACCCTCCCACCCTTTATTTAGGCTGTTCTTTGGCCTTGCTATGCCTGTCTAGGGGTCATCTGTTTTGGAGCAGGGGCCCGGTAGACATTTTGCCATTTGGCTGATTGCCGGTTACCATTTGGTTTTTGCCTACCGTGCAGCAAATTGTCACAACTTTGTAAGATTGGCAGTTAGGCATTGGTTCAATGTTATGTGGAGGGGAAGTGGTTGACTATGCCTGCCCCTCCATCGCTGCTGCAAGGGAATTCCATTAAAGGAATTCCAGGGGCCTGCCCTGCTTTTGTCCGAACTCTGTCAAGGGGCTAGGGCCATGCCAGAGCCCCTGGGAGCACCTGGGGTGAGCAGTGAGATTGAAGCCTTCTTGCTCCCCCAGGATGCTTCCCTTGGGCATATGGTGGTGCCCAGTGTCAGTCCTGTTCCGGCCACTGTGCAGGTTCAGGTAGTCTGGAACAAATGCCTAAGCAACCACTCACATGCTGTAATCAATAAAGTTGTGGCCAAAATTAATGCCAAAAACCTTAAACTAAATTCTATATCTATCATGTCTTTATTTTGGGGGTCTTCACACACAAATTTGTGGAGGGCCATAGAATCATACAATCAAAGGACCAGGGTTCAAATCTCCATTCAGTCATGAAACTCACTGTGTGATCCCAGGCCAGCTATTCTATTTCTCAGCTTAATCCATCTTTAGAGGGTTATCATTGGTAGGGTGAAATGAAAAAGGGGGAGAACAGTGTTCACTACCTTTAACATCTTTGGCCAAAAGGCAAGATATAAATGTACAGTGGTACCTCGGGTTACAGACGCTTCGGGTTACGCGTTTTCAGGTTGCAGACGTGCTGAAACCCGGAAGTACCAGTACCAGAATGGGTTATTTCCAGGTTTTGGCGCTCGTGCATGCACAGAAGCACTAAATCATGCTTTGCGCATGTGCAGAAGCACCAAAACGCATCACGCGCATGCGCAGACACAGCACTGCGGGTTGCAAACGTGCCTTCCACATGGATCATGTTTGCAAGCCAAGGTTCCACTGTAATGGTAATAGGGATGGAGGTGAAACCGGGTTCAGTTTGCTTTGACTGGAACAATAAATGAACCGAAACACAGCCATCCTCCGACTTTCACACTTCTTTTAATGTTGCCATGCGTTCCTACAGCCAAGTAATTTGTACAAAAAATGCATATAGCGGAGGGCATGTGTGCATAAAGTGCATATATTCATGAAGATCATATAAAAATGCATTGCATTTAGGGAAACTGCGTGCAAAAAATGTGTTTATTAGGGGGAATATGCACATGCACAAACATGAAATTCAAGCTTCAATGCTGAGAACTGTTCAGGAAGACTGTTTTTAAAAATGAAAACTGATGTTGAAATGTGGAGAAATGAGAACCTGACATAGACAGATTTTCCTTACCCTGTGTAATGAGAAATATATATGAAGCTGTGTCAGGGAAATATCGCTTTGCTTCTTCCAGGTTAAAGAGACCTCCTGGTGTCCCCAAAACTCTTCATGGCTGCATTCCAGTTTGCAGAAGATGTTTTTGAGAAACAAAAGTCAATTTCAACTCTTGTCTCCCGGGGTGGAGAGTGGAATGCTAAATGAATCGATATATGTATATTTTCAAATAAAAAAATAAAAAAGGTCCAAAATCCCTTGCAAACCTCACACTCCCAAATGACGAAAGATGGCTAAATGCCATGTATCTTCATTGAGATGCCATGTATCTTCATTGAGAGGCCTTGCCTTATGTTGGTTGGTTTCAATGACAACCTACTTTTCATATTCTTAATATTTTAGTTACAGTGGAGTCACCCCCTTGAGCTTCTTCTTTTTAATAACAACAAATAGATTCCTCTTGGGGTAAATCTGGGACGGGTTTCCTTTGGATTTCTAGATTGAAATGATTATAGTTCAGGGACAAGTGAAGAAGGCTTTAATAACGCATAAATGACTTGCCGAGAGGCAGTTAAAACAGACATCTATATCCAGGCCTATCTAGTTTCTAAGCCCAGTGCGTTGACTTCTGAAGAGGGTGATTCAGGAATCATTTCTGATGACCAGGCACAAAACAGTCCTGTCTCAGTCAGAACACAACAAATGGGGGCCCGGCTCCTTTTTCAAAATTGGCAAAATTTCAGCAAATCACATACCCTTCAACATTTCTCCAATGAAAATAGGAAAGTCCTATCCATAATAATAATAAATTTATTATTTATATCCCATCCATCTGACTGGGTTGCCCAGCCACTCTGGGTGGCTTCCAACATATATTAAAACATATTAAAACAATAAACATTTTTTTAAAACTTCCCTATACCCAGTCCTTTATTCAGAACTATGACGTCTAGGGCACAGGCCACAGCTGAGTGGCTAGGTCTGCATAAGGTCAGGATAGGATTTAGAATCATAGAATCATAGAATCATAGACTCCATCCCTAGTTCAATCCCCAGCATGTCAGGCGGGTCTGGTGCACTGTGTGGCCTGCAGGATCCGTGCTGAAGTACTCTTGGTATGAAAAGTTGGACCACCCTGACACAGGAGAATTCTGTAGGGAAAAAAACAAAAATTCAAATTAATATTATAAAGGCAGGAATACTTACCTGGAGGTATGATTGCTTTCAGTTGCATCTATGGAAACCAATGAAAAAAGGGGGGATGTTAGTTGTGTGGTATACAAAAAAAGGAATCCTGTTGCAATCATGTAGGCGGTCACAGGTTCAATCCAGTGGCGTAGCGTGTTTTGCTGGTGCCCGGGGCACAGGTGCTGGGCTGGCACACAGGCACTGGGCAGGGGTGGGGCACGGAGGGTGAACGGAGCCCTGCCATACCCACCACTGCTGCTGCTGCTGCTGCTGGGGTGGCCTCCAACCAGTGCCACACTAGGGCCACACTGCACCACCTGCCTACCTGCGCAGGGGGGAAGCCTTGGCCCGCAAATCCCCCCTGATGCCCATGAAGAGGAGCGCTGGGCAAGGCCACCCTGGGGTCAGCCTTTGCCTGCCTCCCTCCATGCATGCCCACTCACCATCTGAGGAGTGCACCAAGCAAGGAGTGAGCAAGCGCTGGCTGGATAGCCATTCAGTGAGGGGGCTGGGGATGCAGCGGCGAGACCAGGCTGGCCTCCAGGGCCCAGAGACCCCCAGCGGCAGGCAGGGAAGGAAGGGGAGCCAGGAATGAGGCCTGCTAGGATGCATCTGGGTGGGACAGGGATCCCCTTAGAAGCCTGTGGCTGCATGGGGGCACCTGGTTTGTGACCCCTCAAAATTGTTAGCCTGTGGCCATGGCTCCCCTGACCTCCCAATCTACACCCCAGCATCTCCAGGTGGGGCTGGGAGAGAGACCAGTCTGAAGCCTTGCAGAGCCACTGCCAGTCAGTGTAGACAATACCAAACTAGATGGAGCAACACGTTCTGACTCAGTACAGTACAACGCTCTATGTTCCTATTTCAATCATCGCTTTATCCATGATCCATGAGGACTAGAGCCTTACTTTAATTCAGCTTTCAGAATGCCCCAGGTTCAACCTCAAGCACCTTCAGGTATGACTAGGAAAGACCCTATTCTAAAATCTCCCTAGGGAGCTGCTGCCAGTCAGTGTAGGCAATATTGAGTGATAATGGGTTAAGAGAGTCTGTCTCAGTCCATCTTGTTCCCATTCAGAAAGCACAGACACAGGTTCTTGTCCCTTTCTACATAAAACCACCAAAGCCATGAAACTAATTTACTTCTCTGGATATATATATTTAAAAAGAATAAAGAGTATATCATTAATCCTGAATTACTGGGCTTCCTAATCCTTGGCAAGGTTGGAGGTGCAAACCTCAAAGGGGAGTGTTAGGGCAGTTAGGTTGCACTCAACTTCCAGGGTTGCCTAGTCTGACTTCCTGGGAATGGTAAATGGCCAGAGGGAGGGAACATTAGACATCAAAGCACGTGGTGGGAAATAATAATGGTGTTCCTCTATCCAGTAATTTTGCCTTGGCAACCTGCAGCTTAGATGTCATGCTATTAGAACCTTTTGACATTTCTATGCTCCAGCATAGAATGTACACAGAAGAAAAGCAACATGAATTGATCTGCTGAACAGTTTTCCATAATACGTGTTGTCAGGGGCTCAGGAGCAGAGGCACAGGGAAGAGAGGGAATGGAGAGCGAAGGGGAAGAATCTGAGGGAAGCGTAGGGGAGTATGACAGTGAACTGAGAGATTCCATGAGCTTCTCCAGCGAATCAGAAGATTCCCAGAAGGGGGCGCCTATGGCCAGGGCAAGGGGGGTCCCAGGGGGGACGCACCAGAAACAAGAGACCAGCGGGGACTCCCAAAGCAGCAGCTGGAGATCAGGACCAGCTTCCCCACCAGAGCGTAGTGGGGGGGGGGAAAGAGTCCCATGCATCAGGACCAGCGTCTCCTCCAGCAGGGAGCCCAGCTAGCCTCCCTGAAGGGGGAAGCAGTGACAGGAGCAGTGTAACGGTCAGGAGGAAGGTTGCCGGCTGGGGGCGCGCGCCAAGTTCAAATGTGCAGGCGCGCGGGACAGCAGGAAACCCGGATGGGGAACCAGGTCCTAAAGCCCGCCGGAGGGAGGGGGAAGAATCAGGGGACTCAGCGTCAGAAGAGTCCAGAAAGGGCGAAAACCCAGCGGACAGGCGGACCCAGAGGAGGAAGGAGCAAAGGAAGAGGTGGAGCAAGGCTAGAGTCTTAAACTGGTGTCTAGGGGGAGGAGAGTCAGACGGAGCTTCAGCGGTCTAGAGTTTGAGACGTAGGGCTGCGCGCCGCGGCTTTGAAATGGAAACTGAACTTCAATAGAGACCTTTGTAAATAGCAACGAACTGGCGTTGGTCCTTTGTGAGCTGGGACCTCGGGCAGCTCTGACACGTGTGATATGTAAATCTTTGTTGGCTGAAGTAAAATAATGTTGAAGGCAAAGTATTGTTCTTTTTTTTAAAAAAATCAAATAAATCAAAGTTTATTCATTCGTTTGTTGGGTTGTTTGTTGTATTCTGTTATTCTATAATAGCTTTGCCGTCTTATATAGACAGTGGACGCGGGTGGCGCTGTGGGTTAAACCACAGAGCCTAGGACTTGCCAATCAGAAGGTCGGCGGTTCGAATCCCCACCACGGGGTGAGCTCCCATTGCTCGGTCCCTGCTCCGGCCCCCAGCAGTTCAAAAGCACGTCAAAGTGCAAGTAGATAAATAGGTACCGCTCCGGTGGGAAGGTAAACGGCGTTTCTGTGTGCTGCTCTGGTTTGCCAGAAGCGACTTAGTCATGGTGGCCACACGCCAGCTCCCTCAGCCAATAAAGCAAGATGAACGCCGCAACCCCAGAGTCGGCCACGACTGGACCTAATGGTCAGGGTTCCCTTTACCTTTATAGACAGTGGAGGGGGAGAACAGATAGACTGATCAATTCGTAGAGACAGTCCTTTTCTGGGTGAATGTTAAAGTCCACCCTCGGTCATAGGTGGACCATGGGTGGATATAATATCAGCCAAGAATCTAAAGGGACCACATCTGATCTAGAAGCATAATTGTGTGGCACAGATATATTTCATTCATCCTCACTAAATGAAGGTGGAGACAAAAGCTCTTTTCATTATAATACCAGTGAAGTCAGCAGAATAACAACAGGAGCTGACTTGAGGCAACCTGGAGCTGGCTACTAATCACTTAGAGGAGCTGTCATTCCAAATTATATGGTAGAGGATGACAGAGAAGTGTAATGAGCCACAAATGAGCTGTGGGCCATCTCTTAGATCAAGACATCTGACGTGTTGTCCTCCAGATATTTTTTGGGCTGCAACTCCCATCAGGGTAGCCAATGGTAAGGGATGGGTGGGGAGATGTAGTCTAACAACATCTAGAGGGCATCAGATTGGGTATCCCTGTCCTAGATTATACATTAGGCAGCTGAAGGAGCAATATAAACGGACCTGCCATTGAATGCTTCTGTAAGAACATCACCACATTCCAGGGGAGAATGGTCTGCACAAGGTAAGAGCCAACTGAACCAGTGGTCTGGAGAATATAAGAATGGACCTGTGGTCCACCTAGTGCAGTATCTCACAATGGCCAACCAGATGACTCTTGGGGAGCCCTCAAGCAGGACCTGTGCAGGAACAGTGCTCCCTGCCCTTGTGTTTACCAGTAAATGGTATAGGGAAGGTAGGACATATAGCCTCCATTGCTGGTAGTCATAGCCCTTGTCGCCTTGCATTGGTCTAATCTTCTGCTAAAGCCACCCAAGTTGGTGAACCATCACAGATTAACTTCTGGCTGCATGACGAAGTATTTGGTTTTGCCTGTCCTGAATCCTCTGGCCTTCAGCTTTTTTGGATGTCCACAATTTCTAGCATCATGAGAGAGGAGGAAAACTTTTAGCTATCTCCTTTCTCCAACCCAAAGATGCAGATTGGGTGAGCTGTCAGGGGATAGGTGTGTGAGTGGATTAGTTGTCAAAGGAAGGGGTTTGCCCAGGTGGGGAGGGGAAAAAGCCATTAGCAAAAAGGTTGGTGGGTAGCTGGGGTACGCAAGCAACCAAGGTTGGCAGTGCCTAGCAATATCTATCTATCTATCATCTATCTATCTATCTATCTATCTATCTATCTATCTATTGATCAATTGATCTATCCGTCTATCTATCTATCTCTATCTATCTATCTATCTATCTATCTATCTATCTATCTATCATCTATCATCTATCATCTATCATCTATCTATCTATCTATCATCTATCTATCATCTATCTATCATCTATCTATCATCTATCTGTCTGTCTATCTATCTATCATCTATCCATCCATCTCTATCATCTATCTATCTATCTATCTATCTATCTATCTATCTATCTATCTATCTCTAT
>JAXCMG010000055.1:318585-341357 GCA_034642415.1 Podarcis siculus | reverse complement strand
TTTATTTTATTTTATTTTATTTTATTTTATTTTATTTTATTTTATTTATTGTATTTATATAGTGTTCTATACCTGGAGGTCTTAGGGCAGTTCACAGAAAAGATCACAATATATAAAACCAAAATAAAAACAATAACCCAATAACACTCCCCCCCCAAAAAAGACCCACGTTTTAAAAGGGTATGGAATGTCGACCAAATCAACCAAAGGCCTGGTTAAAAAGGAATGTTTTTGCCTGGCACCTAAAGGTGTATAATGAAGGTGACAGGCAAACTTCCCTGGGGAGAGCATTCCACAGGCAGGGAACCACTGCTGAGAAGGCCCCGTTCTCGAATTGCCACCCTCCAGACTTCTCGAGAAGGAGGCACACGAAGGAGGGCCTCAGAGGATGATCTCAGGGTCCGGGTAGGTTCATACGGAAAGAGGCGGTCCTTGAGGTATTGCGGACCTGAGCCGTTTAAGGCTTTATAGGTCGAAACCATCTCTTTGAATTGGGCCCAGAAACTAATTGGTAGCCAGTGCAGTTGGACCAGGATCAGTGCAATATGCTCAAACCATCTTGCTCCGGTGAGCAACCCGGCCACTGAATTCTGCACCAGCTGAAGTTTCCGAACCATCTTCAGAGGCAGCCCTACGTATCACGCATTGCAGTAATCTAACCTTGAGGTTACTAGAGCATAGACCACAGTAGTTAGGCTATCCCTGTCCAGATAGGGGCACAGCTGGGCCACCAGCCGAAGCTGATGGAAGGCACTCTGGGCCACTGAGGCCACCTGAGCCTTGAGCAACAGCAAAGGATCCAGGAGGACTCCCAAGCTGGTCCGCTGGACCAAAAAAGTTCCCTACCCTGATATAAAAGAGGCCTTATCATTTCCACAGCCCCGTTTTTCATTTTTTCACATCACACCAACTGCTAGCCTCACCGTAACCTGTAATTGACACCACCATACACTTATTCTTCTCCCTCCTATCTCCACCCTGTGCAATCTATAGTCTCATGCTATTGAAATAAGATAACTGGTCTAAAGTTCTTCTATATAGAGCAAAGTTTACTTGGTATAGGGAGTCCTCCTCTACTCCTTCCTGACTTGGATGATTCAACTGCCAGACTGGCTTGGTGAAGCCAGTCCAAGCCTTTGTGTCACTTCAATGAGAAACAAGGACCTGCAGTTCAGAGGTGATCCACACGAGGGAGCGACATACAGATATAGAAGAAGAAATAAAAGAGGAGGTGGAGGAGAAGCTTGGATTTGATATCCCGCTTTACGAGTCTACCGCTCTTAACCACTACACCACACTGGCTCTATATAGCAGCTCTATCACAACAAAATGTGTAGAAGCAAAACAGTGAAAACTAAATAGGGCAGGATCTGATGATTTGCTCAAGGACCTTGGGCATGCCCAGTGGAAATCAAGAGGCAATTCAAAAGTAAACTCTCCCACACTTGATTCATAGTTTTGCCTGCCCAGGAGGGAAATGGGGACTCCACTAACCAGATGCTGGAAGTTATCAGTTTAAATTAAGTCCATTCATAAGCATTACCATCTACAACCATGGAGGGACAGTGTAGCCATTATAGCTAGTAGCCATTTGTTAAAACTAGGAATGGGGGGCAGTTAAATGACTCCCCCAAAATCCGAAGTCCCCACCACAGCCTCTACCTAAGGCCAGGACAATGACCGTTGACACAGGCACCGTACATACACAACAGCAAGAGGCTCAGAAAAGCAGTCTTAAAAATTGTAGCAATAAGGGGATACTATTTATCATACTGTTTCCTCTGACTATCCAATATAGAATCAAAATAATCACCAAAATTCAATGGTTTGATGGATTTCCTTGGTTCCAGCAGCTAATGACGCCTCTGGAAGAGGGGAATCCAGGGCTCCCCCTGCCTCAATAATCCCTTAAACCAGCCTTTCTCAACCTGTGGGTCCCCAGATGTTGTTGAACTACAACTCCCATCACCCCTAGTTAGCAAGGCCAGAGCTCAGGGATGATAGGAGTTGTAGTCCAACAACATCTGGGGACCCACAGGTTGAGAACTGCTGCGCTTAAGCATAGGGTCACATAGTACTTGCTCCTCCACAAGGTGTGAACTTAGCCACACAATAGGAGGCAGGAGGCAATCAAGGGTAGCACATAAACCAGACAGAAATCCATCGGGATGGTGGTTGAATCCTGATACAGTGGTACCTTGAGTTACAAACACTTTGGGTTACAGACTCCGCTAATGCGGAAATAGTACCTCTGGTTAAGAACTTTGCCCCAAGGATGAGAACAGAAATTGTGCGGCGGTGACGGGAGGCCCCATTAGCTAAAGTGGTACCTCAGGTTAAGAACCATTTCAGGTTAAGAATGGACCTCCGGAACGAATTAAGTTCGTAAACAGAGGTACCACTGTACTTTCAAAGGAGAAAGCCTTGAAGCTAGGGGAATGTGTAAATACTCTTACAGTGGTACCTCGGGTTAAGAACTTAATTCGTTCTGGAGGTCTGTTCTTAACTTTAAACGGTTGTTAACCTGAGGTACCACTTTAGCTAATGGGGCCTCCCGCTGCCGCCACAAGCTGCTGGGCGATTTCTGTTCTCTTTTTTTTTTTTTTAAATAATTTTTATTAATTTTCCAAACATTTAATAAGTACAAACAATACAACAAAACAAAACATACAAACAAAAAACATGTATAGTTTCATAAACTTTTCTTCCTTCACCTTACGTCCCGGACTTCCCCATACCTCCCCTTTTCTGCATCCTTATTTTTACCTTATCACAGCAACCCTTCATCTAATTAATTAACTCATTTTCATTATAATTTCCTTGACTAATGATTTACAGCTGCAATTCTCTGTGTCTTAACACCTTAACATCTCAGCACTCCTCAATTTTACAACAATTTTTAAGATATATTTTAAATTTCTTCCAGTCTTCTTCCACTGTCTCTCTTCCCTGGTCACGGATTCTGCCGGTCATCTCTGCCATACCCATGTAGTCAATCACCTTCGCTTGCCATTCTTCCAGAGTGGGTAGTTCTTGTGTCTTCCAATACTTTGCCAGAAGAATTCTCGCTGCTGTAGTAGCATACATAAAAAAATTTCTATCCTTCCTTGGCACCAGTTGGCCCACCATGCCCAGGAGAAAAGCCTCTGGTTTCTTAGAAAATGTCCATTTAAGGACCTTCTTAATTTCATTATAAATCATTTCCCAAAAGGCTTTAATCTTCGGGCAGGTCCACCAAAGGTGATAGAAAGTACCTTCAGTCTCGTTACATTTCCAACATTTATTATTGGGCAAATGGTAAATTTTTGCAAGTTTGACTGGGGTCATGTACCACCTGTAGATCATTTTCATTATATTTTCTCTCAAGGCATTACATGCCGTAAACTTAACACCGGTGTTCCATAACTGTTCCCAGTCAACAAACATAATGTCATGACCTATATCTTGTGCCCATTTAATCATAGCTGATTTCACCGTTTCATCTTGTGTATTCCATTTCAGCAGCAAGTTATACATTCTTGACAGGTTCTTAGTATTGGGTTCTAACAGTTCTGTTTCTAATTTCGACCTCTCCATCTGGAAACCTATTTTCCTGTCTTGTTTAAATACCTCGTTTATCTGAAGGTAATGCAACCAATCTCGTACTTTAGACTTTAATTTCTCATAACTCTGTAGTTTTACTCTTTCACCATCTTGTTCTAAAATTTCACAGTATTTTGGCCACTTGGACTCCATATTAAGTTTTTTTGTCTCTTTAGCTTCCATTGGTGATAGCCACCTGGGAGTTTTACTTTCCAATAGATCTTTATATCTTATCCAAACATTGTATAATGCTTTCCTTATAATATGGTTTTTAAAGCCTTTATGCAGTTTTACCTTGTCATACCATAAGTATGCATGCCAACCAAATCTATTATCATACCCTTCCAGATCCAAAATGTCTGTATTCTCAAGAAGCAGCCATTGTTTCAACCAGCAGAAAGCTGCCGATTCATAATAAAGTCTTAAGTCCGGCAGGGCAAACCCCCCTCTGTCTTTTGCATCAGTTAAAATTTTAAATTTTATTCTGGGCTTTTTGCCCTGCCAGACAAATTTAGATATATCTTTCTGCCACTTCTTGAAACAGTCCATCTTGTCCGAAATCTGAAGTGTCTGGAATAAAAACAGCATTCTAAGAATGGACCTCCGGAACGAATTAAGTTCGTAAACAGAGGTACCACTGTACTTTCAAAGGAGAAAGCCTTGAAGCTAGGGGAATGTGTAAATACTCTTACAGTGGTACCTCGGGTTAAGAACTTAATTCATTCTGGAAGTCCGTTCTTAACCTGAAACTGTTCTTAACCTGAAACACCACTTTAACTAATGGGGCCTCCCACTGCCGCCGCACCGCTGCTGCCCGATTTCTGTTCTCAACCTGAAGCAAAGTTCTTAACCCGAGGTATTATTTCTGGGTTAGCGGAGTCTGTAACCTGAAGCGTCTGTAACCTGAAGCATCTGTAACCCAAAGTACCACTGTATTGTCCTTTGGGGAAGAGGGTAGTTAAAAGGTGTCAGGAACTGGGGTTATTGACAGGGCTGGGTGATGGGCTCACATTTCTACATGCCAAATACTCCTACTTTGTGACATATTTGTGATGTATTGATGATGCTGTTGAAAAATGTATTGTGGGAAATGGGGAGAGGTCTTAAAAGTTCACGCAACCCCATGCTCGGGGTTCCTACTCTTTGTGTGTTTGAACCTTGTTGCAACAAATGAAGATCAGGTCTACTGACCGCTGTTTGCTTCTTTCACTTGGCTGGAAACTCCTTCTTTTGCTAACCAGAGAGACCCACAGGGAGTGGCACCCCAACGAGCTGGGCAGTGGAGTAAATCCCCAGGATTTCTTGATTACGTTGATAGCCCTTTCCCCCATGAATTTATCTACTCTTCTTTCAAAGACATCCAAATTAGTGGCCATCCCTCCGTCTTGTGGGGGTGAGTTCCATAGTTCAACATTGTACTGTATGTAAATGACCCTGAGCCAGCTGGACCAACGATATGGCTCAGCGGAAGGCAGATAACAATGTTCTGGAGCTCAGGGAGGCCTTGCTGCTCAAGGAAAGGACCCAAGAAATGCTCTTGTAGACCCTTCCTGCCCAGCAGAAGCCCAAGGCCAGACTGGACTTAGTTGGTCCAGGAGATCCTTCGCTGAGAAGCTGTAATGATACTGCTTTTCCAAACAAAGCAGTATTTAGCCATTCTGGATACCATACTTAGAAGTTACAGTGATGCTTCTCACCACATGGGACAACAATCACCCATTCCTGCAACATGCAAATATGCAACCACTTTTATCTCCTTGCATTTAGATGTTCTGTACATGACATAACCTTCCAATTGAATTCTAGGTTTGCATTTGGTGCAATTGGGTCACAACTGAAGGAAGCATGGAACGACTGAGGTTGTTTTTGTATTTTTGGTGTTGGATTTTCTCAAAATGTATCCTGTTTTACTAGATGTTTCCACCCCACCCCAAACACCAGTCACTTTTCAGGGACCACCAACTATTTTATGCTGATGGGCACATTTTGATTTTTGTATAAGTGCTGTGGATGCCACTAAATCTGGTTACTTCCCCCCATTCTCCATGAAATCATTTCCTCCCAAAGAAGAGAGGGCCGGGGAGGGAGTCAACACTTCATGCTTCTATGAGATATGGATAAATTCAGACCCAAACACATTAATCTCAGTCTTGTGAAGCACAAGGAGCTGGAAAGGATGAGTGGGGAAAGCTCACTCTTCCAACTTCCTCCTTCAGCTATATGTGCAGTGGCACCTCTGGTTACAGACGCTTCAGGTTACAGACTCCGCTAACCCAGAAATAGTACCTCGGTTTAAGAACTTTGCTTCAGGTTGAGAACAGAAATCGCATGGTGGTGGCGCGGCAGCAGCAGGAGGCCCCATTAGCTAAAGTGGTGCTTCAGGTTAAGAACAGTTTCAGGTTAAGATGGACCTCCGGAACAAATTAAGTTCTTAACCCGTGGTACCACTGTACTTATACCTGAATGTTAGAAAAATGTGGAAATGAAGTTATATGGCTTTAGTAGAAATGTTATAAGGAACTAAGTATAATTAGATTATTAGAGTATTAAAGGAAAAATAAGGTTAGAAATGTTAAGATAATCATAGGATAGAAAACAGAGGAAGATGGAAAGGAATTGCTGAAACTCTTAATAGAAGTGGAATACGAAAAGGGAGGTGTGAGGAGGTCGCTGAAATAAGTGAATGAAAGATAAGATATTGAAATTGTTTGGTGTGTTTTAAATTGTTTTTATTTTGTTTTGTAAGTTTAATGTGTTAGTGTTATGTAGTGTTTTTGTATTGTATTGTTTATTTTGTTTTGTTAAATTGTTGGAAAAGTAATAAATATTATTTTTTTAAAAAAGAGAGAACAGAAATTGCATGGTGGTGGCACAGCAGCAGCAGGAGGCCCCATTAGCTAAAGTGGTGCTTCAGGTTAAGAACAGTTTCAGGTTAAGAACGGACCTCGGGAACGAATTAAGTATGTAACCAGAGGGACCACTGTAATACAAATGTCTATATGGAGACTGTACTTTTCCAGGGGAAAAAAGGTAACAACACAGACCACCACAAGGGGGTAGTGAAGAGAATTATATAAACTTTATGGGTGCCAGGAAAGTTCTCAAGGGTGCATTGTTCCCAACGATTTAGGTCGCTACCAATATAGGTCACCGTTCATCAAAGGGTACCCTCCACAGTAACTCGTGTTTAAGGGAAGAAAAGTGTCTAAATGCCAAAGAAGAACAGGAGACCAGAGTTATGATGCAGAGTAAGTTGTATTAGGAACGGGAAAAAGATATTTGAGTGAACAAATACAAACGCTCAAGAAGTTGGATATTTTTGAAAAGGACAAATCTGAAGAAATATACATGAATCGTTTCTGGATTACAAATCCCTTCCCAGAAAGAGATCAGTTATATTGTTGGCAATTATAAAAACTCTCCCTGCCATTTTCACAGATGTAACAAACTGACTGGGAATAAATTCCAGGGGCCGAGTTCCTTTTCCATAGTTTGTCTGTTCTTTGCTATGCTAGAGGGGCGCAAAAGAGCTGTACAGATAATAAATAAAAGCCAGGGGAGGGGAAAGCACATAAACAGTGGGATAGAGGGGGATTATGTTAAAATGCGAAATGGATGCATGAAAGATAGCCATGGGTCTTATTTTCAGGCTTGCTTGGTGCCCCCATTGCCCCCAATGGCTTCATCAGGAATTGAGGATCCTCAGAATATCTTAAACCCAGGCTTGAATGCTTTGCAGTGGATATTCTTTTCCCTAATAAACCTTCCATATTAACTTAGTGAAGGCGGTAACAGAATCCACGGCGACCCCCAACTCGAGAATGAGATCCTCTAAAACCACCAGCTCCAAGAGCACCAGCTCCAAGAGAACCAGCTCCTAGGAACCCACTGCCCAAACCATCAAGGGAGCATGGAGCGTATCCTCCTACGGCCACTGGCTCACAGCTAGCAGAGAGGATGGGTCCTGGGATGGTCACGATGCAGGCGGGTGGCTGGATCACGACCTCTGCTGGTGGGATCTGGTTGATGCATGAAGGGGCGACACCAGAAAGAATACCAAGACTAGCAGAAGGGATGCCTGATCCCACCAGGGCACCAGAGCCATAGCCATAGGTGTCGCCAAGGCCAAGGCCACCAAGGCCTCCAAGGCCTCCAAGACCTGCTGATCCAAAACCGACGACTGGGGTGGAGGCACAAGATGGGACAGCACAGGATGGTCCACAGTTTGCCATGGCTGAGTGTTGGAGGTGAGTCTGAAAGGACACAGGAGGGAGCAGAAAGATTATTATAGGTAAGGAGTGCTGCAATGCATTAAAGCCTAAGTTAGGTTACCCAATGGCCCATCTAGTCCTGCATTATCTTCTCACTGTGGTCTTCCTGATGTGGCAATGGGAGCTTTGTAAGTAGAACACAAGCACAAGAGCACCCCCCCTCCGCTATTCAGAAACATTACTGCATTTGGCCATGGAGGCACAGCAAAGGTGTCATGCCTATTATCCATTGAAGGTCTGAACGGACGCAGGAAGGAGCATAAGCAATATTGAAGGCAAGAAGAGCTGCAGTGTTCCAGGGTGACAGGAATATTTAGCCTCACCTCCCCCACCACCATTACAGTGTTAAAAAGCATGTGTTTTTTAGTGCCATAAAATAGTGGTTGGCACCTTTACAGAGGTGAGAATGTCCCTAAGTTGATCTGTTGCTGAACTGCTGCTCTCATTCATCCCTTTTTACTGGCCTTGCTAAGTGGTGCTGATGAGAGTTGGAGGCTGATAGAAAATATGAGCTTGAGAGCTGGAGGCTGATGGGTATCTGGAAGCCCACAGCTCTTCTCCTTCTACTCTAAGTATTACAATTTGGAGAGTTTCAGGTTGACCAAGGCTGTCCTAGCTAGTACAGAAATGCCCTAAATATTTTTTACATCACTGCTAGTGAAGTCATCATAATCAATTGTTTGCATTCTCTGGGCTAAAGCATAAGCGGCTTCCAGGACAAGGAAGACTAAGGCATCCCCAAATTCAATGTTGTCCCCTCCAGAGTTTGCCGGATTCCTGCCTGCATGGCCATTGTCAGGAATGATGCAAGCTGCAGTTCAATAGACTTTGTGAACTCCAATTCCTATCATCCACACCCATAATGGCCAATGGCCAGGGCTGATGGAAGCTGTAGTCCACATGTGAACATAATAAATGCCAGCTGAATCAGTCCTTCACCCTATTATCACAGTGTTGAACCAGATGCCTTTTGGAAACCTTCAAGTAGGGTCTAAGAGCATCCACAACACTTCCCTCTTGTTGTTTCTGGCCATTGGCATTTGGAAGTATCACTCCTCTAACAGTGGAGGTAGAACATAACCAATGAACATGGTCAACATGGCCTAGCTCATTGGTTGCATTGCTGAACTGCTTCACACTCTACCCAAATTAAGCTCCTGGAATTTAAGGCGGTTACAGCTACCAAGATGACTTGGGCAAGCCAAGCTTACCTGTTCCTTTGAGGAATGGAAAGGCAGGAGAAGCTGATCAGTGAAGCTGTTGGAGGACTCTGGATGGATGAGGGCTTTTTATACTGTGTCAGTGGCATCCTTGACAGCCCAGTGACAACACTTTGTTCTCAAGTTCCACCCTCAAGAACTGCTGATTCCATTATGTGCAAAATTACTTTAATAATTCCAGTGATGTCAGGGCCAAGTATTATGCTCTCCTCAGCTTATTACAATGAATCACCCAGATTGCATTTTCATGTTCTCTATTTCGCTCTGTGAGAATTTTCATTACATTTGCAGAACCCCTTACTTCTGTTATCCCCAAAATGGGAAACTGGTGTGGCCCTCCAGAATGTGGCTGGACTCCAGGTCTTAGAATCATAGTTGAAAGGGATCCCCAAGGGTCATCTAGTCCAACCCCTGTAATGCAGGACTTTCAGCTAAAGCATCCATGACAGATGGCCATCCAACATCTGCTTGAAAACCTCCAAGGAAGGAGAACCCACAACCTCCCAAGGGAGATGGTTCCACTGTTGAACAGCTATTGCTGTCTGAAAGGTTTTCCATATGTTTAGTCAGAATCTCATTTCTTGTAACTTGAGGCCATTGGTTCGAGTCCCACCTTCCAGAGCAGGAGAAAACAAGTTTGTTCCCTCTTCCATGTGACAGCCCTTGAGATATTTGAAGATGGCTATCATATCTCCTCTCAGTCTCTTCTTTTCCAAGCTAAATATACCCAGCTCCTTCAACCGTTCTTCATAAGGCTTGGTTTCCAGATCCTAGAAACCATTTCTGGAAATCATCCCTGACCATAGGGCATGTGGCATTCTAAACCAGATGTAGCAGAAATGATGCTCTACCATTGTCTCTGATCATTGGCTCTGCTGCCTGTGGACTAAAGAGAGATGCAGTTCAGAAGCAACCGGAGGGCCGAAGGTTAGCAAATTTTGCACTTAAGGGCTTGCCGATCAGAAGGTCAGTGGTTCGAATCCCCATGATGGGGTGAGTATCCGTTGCTCGGTCCCTGCTCCTGCCAACCTAGCAGTTCGAAAGCACGTCAAAGTGCAAGTAGATAAATAGGTACCACTCCGGCTGGAAGGTAAACGGCATTTCTGTGCACTGCTCTGGTTCACCAGAAGAGGCTTAGTCATGCTGGCCACATGACCCAGAAGCTGTACACTGGCTCCCTCAGCCAATAAACCGAGATGAGTGCCACAACCCCAGAGTCATCCATGACTGGACCTAATGGTCAGCGGTCCCTTTACCTTTACCTATAGGACTGAACAAAAAGGACTGTAAAATATAAAGTGCTCGTTGTTCTTGCCTGTGATGTTACTGAAGGGAGGAGAGGGTTCTCCACGCCTGACACCCACTCCCCAATAGCCACTATGAGTTGCTCAAATGAGGAGGCCACCAGCAGCAGCAGCAGCCATTGACAGGCAATCGGGCGCTTCCTCACAGTCACCACTGCCATTGCCATGCTCAAAACAAGCACTGCTTCATTTTCCTGCCCAAGCTTGGCAGAGAAAATAAGGGCATTATGGGATCAAATCAGAAGCCGAGATGGCTTTTGCAATTCCGGGACTGTCCCTGGAAAATAGAGACACTTTCAGGGGGGGAGGCGTATGAGCCTGCACTTTGACTCCTAATCTATATTGCTTTCCTTGGGTCCAGTGGAGGACGATGTCTCAAAGACCAGAGAGCTACAATTTGCAATAAATCCCTCTTGCACAGGGAGCACTGGGAATTGTAGAATTGTGAGGGGAATGGAAGGGGTCTCCTAACAACATTCAACCTGACAACAAACAACCTTAAACAAACTACAGCTCCCAGAATTCTTTGCCGGAGGTCATATCTGTTTAAAGTGGTATCATAGAGCTTTAAATACAGTGGTACCTCGGGATGCGAACGGGATTCACATCCTGAAGAGAACATAAGACGCGACAACGCCTCTGTGTGTGCGCGGGTCACGTTTTGCCGCTTCTGCGCATGCACGTGACATCATTTTAAGCGTCTGCGCATGCGCGAGCGGCGAAACCCAGAAGTAGCGTGCTCCTTTACTTCTGGGTTGCCACAGAGCACAACCTGAAAGCGCTCAACCTGAAGCACATTCAACCCAAGGTATGACTGTACATGACATTACAGTGGTACCTCAGGTTAAGTACTTAATTCTTTCCGGAGGTCCGTACTTAACCTGAAATTGTTCTTAACCTGAAGCACCACTTTAGCTAATGGGGCCTCCTGCTGCCGCTGCGCCGCCGGAGCACGATTTCTGTTCTTATCCTGAAGCAAAGTTTTTAACCTGAAGCACTATTTCTGAGTTAGCGGAGTCTGTAACCAGAAGCGTATGTAACCTGAGGTACCACTGTAATTTGACCAGGGAGAAAGATGTCTCTCAATACATTCTCTCAACACCATGTGCCATTTCACTCATTTCCCTTCTGCCCCCTCTCCTTTTATTCACTTTTAGTTTTTCTAGCAAGCAATACAAATGTTCCCAGTAAAGGGAGTTGTTGCAGTCCCCTGATCATTTTGGTTGCCTGCTTTCTGCACTTTCCCCCAGTTCAAGAATCTCGTTTTTGAAATTATTTCTTTTTTATAATAATATTCTATTCATCTTCTTTTTTCAAACAGAGCTGTACACAAATGAATATGCCGCTTTCTTCAAAGAAGGGGGGTAAATAAGTCATTGGTTGGAGACACTAATCCAAGTGTTAATTAAACTTTACAAATATGCTATAAGGACTCTTCCAGGAAATTAGGCCTTTATTTTGTGGTTTGCTAAAGTAAATCTATATAATATGGTAATATCTGTCCTGTCAACAGAAAGGCTGGTGGAAGTGTCAGCCTGGGAGTCCATAACATGAGCTCAGGCTGGCAGACATGTTCTTATTAAATTCCAGGTTGGCATTTAGTTCCTGGCATGAACATCCCAGAAGACGTCTGCTTTGATGGGCACTTTGATCTTGGAAAATGGCTCCGAAAAATGCCAAGCTTCTGAGGCAACAAATAACCTGTGTTTGTTTGTTTGATTTGTTGTTTCGGGAAACCCCAAAGAAGGGTAAAGGATTCTTAGCCAGATGCAGAGATGGCTGGATCATTCCCACTTCCCATCAGTTATAAAAGTGGGCCTTAAAAAGACCACTTTTTAAGCAGAATTTGCTGAATTCTGCACTAGCTGAAGTTTCTGAACCATCTTCAGAGGCAGCCCAAGCATAATGCATTGCAGTAATCTAACCTTGAGGTTACCAGAGTACAGTGGTACCTTGGGTTACATATGCTTCAGGTTACAGACTCCGCTAACCCAGAAATAGTACCTCGGGTTAAGAACTTTGCTTCAGGATGAAAACAAAAATCGTGCTCCGGCAGCGCAGCAAGAGTGGGAGGCCCCATTAGCTAAAGTGGTGCTTCAGGTTAAGAACAGCTTCAGGTTAAGAACGGACCTCCGGAACAAATTAAGTATGTAACCAGAGGTACCACTGTAATAGAAAACAGTAGTTAGGCTATCCCTGTCCAGATAGGGGCACAGCTGGGCCACCAGCCGAAGCTGATGGCCACCTGAGCCTTGAGCGACAGCAAAAGATCCAGGAGTAACCCCAAGCTACCAACCTATTCCTTCAGAAGCAGTAACCCCATCATGAGTGGGCAATCTCCCACCCATCCAGTCTAGGGAACCACCCACTAACAGTGCCTCAGAGTTATCTGGATTGAGCTTCAGTTTGTTGGGTCTCATCCAGTCCATTACCGAGGCAAGACACTGGTCCAGCACTTCCACTGCCTCCCCTGCATATGCAAAGGAGAAATAGAGCTGAGCATCATCAGCATACTGCTGACAGCATACTCCAAACCTCCGGATAATCCCACCCGGTAGTTTCATGTAGATGTTAGACAACATGGGGGATAGGATTGAGCCCTGCAGAACCCCACACTGAAGGTTCCACAGGGCTGAGAAGCACTCCCCAAGCAACACCCTCTGGGATCGGCGATCCAAGTAGGACTGGAACCACCATCTAAAGCCTGGGACAGAAAGTTTCATAGTTCTCGGAAAGCTGATATATGAAAATAAGGTCTTGAACATTCTTTAATTTTTACTTTCTGTATTTTTGAAAATTTTAATAAATATTATTTAAAAAAAAAAAAAAGAAAGTTTCATAGTTCTCTAGCAACTGTGGTGGCTCATTTACCAGAGGAAGGGGCGTCTTACCCATAGAGGCTAGTGGTGTGGGGCGCCAGGGTACCAAGTTCTGGAGGGCACCAGGGAAGAGGCGGAGGCTGGACACAGTGCCTCCCAGCATCAGCTCGCCGCCCTCGCCCAGCTCCGCCATGTTGCGCCTAAGCAGCGCCGCACCAGAGCCTCAGCCTGCCATGGCCACAGTGGCACAAAGCGGCCAGCTGAGTCGGGAGGCGCCATGTCCAGCCTCTGCCTCTTCCCCACTGGAGGAGCTGCCCTCCAGCCACTGCCCACCTCCTCCAGCCCCACTGGCAGTACCGTCCTCCCTAAAAAAACTTTGGAAATGGGGGGAGGCACCGGAGGGAGCTTTGCATCACGGTGCCAGATATGTTTAAGACAGCCCTGACCAGAGGTAATGTATTTTGTGTTAGCTCTGGAAGTGTATCCTCGATTCTGACCAAACTACAGTAAGTCTCCTGATGTACGTTGTGTTCTAGGAGGCTTCTCCATATGAACCAGGAAGTGACCTATGTTGTTAATCCATTAGCCAGTGTGAGACCTGGATGAAGGATTGATTATGTGTCTTTGGCCCAGGGCTCTTGGGTTATGACAATCAATGGCATGTATCAAGTGATGCCTCCACATGAGGCCTCTTTGCGAAGCTTCCTTTTTTGCCTTTGATGTAAAATGAAGTTGGTGGAACATTATCCCAGTGGGGGAGAAGGGAGATCAGCATGTTGGAATGTGCAGTGCAGTTATTGTGAGAATCCAGCAACAGCTTCATTAAAGACAATTTGCTCATACTCTTTATGGCTATTATTAAAGTAATTTGGTGTGTGATGCTGATGAGGCAATTTGTTGGCAGCTAATTAAGACTTTGGGCAGGAGGGGAAAGATCCTGTGTCCCAAAACCACAGACTTGTGAGGCTTAGAGTATATAAGCCCATGGCATGGAGAGCTTTTCCATCAGTTCCACCAGAGCTTCAGACATCTCTCGGCTTCCTGTTGCTTGGAAAAGCAGGTAAGAGGGCTGACTCCAGAAGGGTTTGCGAGAACATTACCTGCCTTTTCAATGTATCTTTGTCTTCCTGTTTCCTTTCCTCTGGGTTTTTTCCTTTAAAATATGGATAGCATGGTGTATCTTAGAGCCAGTTCAAGCCCCAGAATGTGCGTCCCTCAGAAAAGAGAATCTAAAATCTAAACATTAAGAGGTTTATTAACTGTTGGCTGGATGCTTGAATTAGCTGCGGATGGGGACACAATGGCCACCCAGATGTTGTTGGACTGAAATTCCCATCAGCCCCAGCAAGCAAGGCTGAGGATAAGGGCTGATGGGAGCTGTAGTCTAGGAATTTCTGGACGACCACAACTTCCCCATCCCTGGTATAATGTCACCAGGCTGACACTCCTGATCAGGCTCTTTCTCTACACATCCATCACTCCCATTTGTCCAGTCTGGCTTTCCTTGGACTCCAGGGATATGTGTCTGGCACCATGCGAACAAGATACTGGATAAAATGGGCCTTTAGTCTCATCCAGCAGGGCTTTTCTTATGTTGTTCTTCTGCAAGCTGTGGGAATTGACTGCTCTGCACCATAGCACTGCAACTAGGGACACAAAACCTGTGACTCTCCAGATGTCAGGGACTGGGGAGAGGAGGAAAGGTGGAGACCGCCTCCCCAGCCTAACCCTTCCAGAGAAGAGGAAGACAGTTTAGACAGTGGTTTGAGGGAGGTCACAGCTCAGATGCAGATGAGAGGAAAAACTGGGAAATAATGGGGGGAGGAGGAAGAGGAAGCACCAGGGGGAGGAGAGACAGCTGGTGGACACAGTGTATTTAGAAAGCATTACAGACCACCTTCCCCCCTTCTAGAACACGGTGAGCCTTGAAAGTAAGAGAGCAAAGAGCTCAAAGGCAGAGGGCACATAGCAGCAGATGTAGAAGTGAAGAATGAGGAAGTGGGAGAGACAGGGGAGGGGGTGAAGATTCACCCAGGTCATCAACATTATCCAAGAGGCTGGGTTCCAAAGACTCTCTGTGAATACTGAATAATAAGTGGATGGTAAGAAACAGTCATTGTCTTTGAACTTTCCTGGGCAACTGGCTGTGGGAGTTGATGGCATCTGCCTGACACCAGATACGCATCAGCCTCCCAGTCTCACCAGTCATACCAGCACTGTTCTGGTACGAACAGTGATCAGGGAAGATGGGGAGGAGTGGTTCACAACATCTGGAGGACTGCAGGATCTCCAAACTTGAATTAGAGGTACTTGGATATTTGTACATAGGAATGTCCCCATCCTTGCTTTAAATGTAAAGGGACCACCGACCGTTAGGTCCAGTCACGGATGACTCTGGGGTTGCAGAGCTCATCTCGCTTTACTGGCCGAGGGAGCTGGGGTACAGCTTCCGGGTCATGTGGCCAGCCTGAGTAAGCTGCTTCTGGCGAACCAGAGCAGCGCACGGAAACACTGTTTACCTTCCCGCCGGAGCGGTACCTATTTATCTACTTGCACTTTGACATGCTTTTGAAGTGCTAGGTGGGCAGGAGCAAGGACCGAGCAATGGGAGCTCACCCCATCGCAGGGATTTGAACCGCCGACCTTCCAATCGGCATACCCTAGGCTCAGTGGTTTGGACCACAGCGCCACCCGCATCCCAGATATGCTTTAAGGCACAATAAAATGTAAATCTTCTTTTAGTATTATGAATACACATTGTGATAAAATTTAAACAGATTTCTTGCATTGTAAAGGTGAGGCTAAATATCTCCCATTGGCCCCAGAACATTAAAACACTTGTCTATCTTTCTACTCCCTCCTGTGTCCTTTCAGACTCACCTCCAACACTCAGCCATGGCAAACTGTGGACCATCCTGTGCTGTCCCATCTTGTGCCTCCACCCCAGTTGTCGGTTTTGGATCAGCAGGTCTTGGAGGCCTTGGAGGCCTTGGTGGCCTTGGCCTTGGCGACACCTACGGCTATGGCTCTGGCGCCCTGGTGGGATCCGGCATCCCTTCTGCTAGTCTTGGTATTCTTTCTGGTGTCGCCCCTTCATGCATCAACCAGATCCCACCAGCAGAGGTCGTGATCGAGCCACCAGCCTGCATCGTGACCATCCCAGGACCCATCCTCTCTGCCAGCTGTGAGCCCGTGGCTGTGGGAGGATACGCTCCATGCTCCCTTGATGGTTTGGGCAGTGGGTTCCTAGGAGCTGGTTCTCTTGGAGCTGGTGCTCTTGGAGCCGGTGGTCTTAGAGGATCTCGTTTTGGACTTGGGAGTCGCTATGGATTCGTTGGAGACAGAGGAAGCATCTGTTACCGCCCCTGCTAAGTTAATATGGAAGGTTTATTAGGGAAAAGAATATCCACTGCAAAATGTTCAAGCCTGGGTTTAAGATATGCTGAGCATCCTCAATTCCTGATGAAGCCACTGGGCATTGGGGGCGCCTAGCAAGCCTGAAAATCAGACCCACAACTATCTTTCATGCATCCATTTCTCATCTTAACATAATCCCCCTCTATCCCACTGTTTATGTGCTCCCCCCCCCCCCCGGCTTTTATTTATTATCTGTACAGTTCTTCTGCACTCCTCCAGCAGACTAAAGAGCAAAACAAACCAACAACTATGGACTTGTCCCCTGGAATTAATGCCCAGTCAGTTTGGTACATCTGTGAAAATGGCAGAGGTGGGGAAAGTTTCATAAATCCCACAAACAGAACTTATCTCATTCTGGGACAAGATTTGCAATACAGAGACAATTTATGTATATTTCTTCAGATTTGTCCTTTTCAAAAAATAACCAACCTCTTGAGAATTTGTTCAATTATTTATCTCTCCCCCACCCCCTCCCCCGGATTCCTAATAAAACTTACCTGCATCATAGCTCTGGTTTCCTGTTCTGCTTTAGTATTTAGACTCTTTTCTTCCTTAAAGATGGATTACTGTGAAGAGAATCACTTGATGATCGGATTCCTATCAAGGCCTTCCATCTCTGGAGCATTCTTTGCAGGATTGGGGCACATTTTCAGGGAGTTTCTAGAATCCTTACATGACACGGTGTAGGTGGGGTACATTACAGAGGGGGTCTCCAACATTTCTCAGAGCAATGGCACCCTCAAGGACTTTCCTGGCTCCGATGTATCTTCTGAGGGTCCCATTCACTGCTTCCTAGAAGGTCAGGACAGTTCTATTTGCTTCCCAGAAAAGTGCCAAGTGCTTGAGGAGGGAGTTGGAAGACTTGACACACTCTTTCCTTTGGAATTTAATCATTAAAGTTGGTTGAGCTTTGGTTCAGAGTAGACTTAATCACGGGAAGTTGGATCGACGCAGTCCCCTCCACTACCTGTTCAGTCTCAATCACACTTCACAAGCATCGCTTAAAAAGAATATAAAAACACACACATAGAGATTCCATTGATAAAGAAAGCAAAAGTGATTTACAGTGGCTCAGTGTAGGGGGAAGTATGGTGTGGGAGAAGGCACATGCTGTGTAAGTTACTGCTTGTGCCATGTGCCAGCCCTTCCTCCAACCTGGGGAACTGTGGTGGTCCTATCAGCCAGCCCTCGGGTCTGCAGCTGCTGCTGCTGCTGCTATGTACTAGGTCAGTTCACGGTAAGACCACCCTTATCTATGGCTGGATTGTGGATGAGAAAGCCAATCTGGGCTGCTTCACTAAGACCTGGGTGAACTAGGTGCATCTGGTCTCACCCTGTTGTGCCCACGCGAGTATTCGGCGTAGTATCATGGTAGACTTGGCGCTCAAGGAGGGGGAGTTGCTGCTGTAGTCTATAGAGATTCTCTTCTTCCCTTCCTCTCTCCCTCCCAGCTCTCTGTTCAATTTGGGTAAGATCCAGAGCATGTGTCCTTAGCATTGGGCAATCAAGACAGATTATGGATTCTGCTGCTTTACTGCCCACCTCACCGACTAGCAGTCTCCCTGCCTGAGCTGATGGAGCTGGTTTCGGAGGCAGTGTTGAGGAGGCCTAGACTGCTGGTTCTGGGGGACTTCAACAACCATGCCCAGGTTGGCATGGCTGCCATGAAAACCATGGTTCTGCCCCAACATGTCACTGGCCCAACGCATCTGGACCCTGTTTTCTCAACTGGGCAGGAAGATAAAAGAGAGCGAGAGAGAGGAAACATGTCCCTGTTAGTACTTCTCGACCTCTCAGCAGCTTTCGATACCATCGACCATGGTAACCTTCTGGAGCAATTCTCTGACCTAGGGGTGGGTGACACCACTTTGTGCTGGTTCCAGGCCTACTTGGATGCTTGTTTCCAGAGGGAGTTACTAGGGGAATGTTTTTCAGCCTCATGGAACCTTCAATGTGGGGTTCCACAGGGCTCAATCCTTTTCCCCATGTTTAGCATCTACATGAAACTGCTGGGTGGGGTTATCCGGAGGTTTGGAGTACATTGTCAGCAGTATGCTGATGACACTCAGCTCTATTTCTCCTTTACATCTGCAGGGGAGGCAGTGGAAGTGCTGGACCAGTGTCTTCCTTCAGTAATAGACTGGATGAGACCCAACAAACTGAAACCCAATCCAGTAAAACTGAGGCACTGTTAGTGGGTGGTTCCCTAGACCAGATGGGTGGGAGATCGCCTGCTCTTGATGAAGTTATACTTCCTCTGAAGGAGCAGGTTCATTGCTTGGGGTTACTCCTGGATCCTTTGCTGTTGCTCGAGGCTCAGGTGGCCTCAGTGGCCCAGAGTGCCTTCCATCAGCTTTGGCTGGTGGTCCAGCTACGCCCCTATCTGGATAGGGATAGCCTAACTACTGTTGTCTATGCTCTGGTAACCTCAAGGTTAGATTACTGCAATGCGTTATACATAGGGCTGCCTCTGAAGACATTTCGGAAACTTCAGCTGGTGCAGAATTCAGTGGCCAGGTAGCTCACCGGAGCAAGGCAGTTTGAGCATATTACACTGATCCTGCATTGGCTACTAATTAGTTTCCCGGCCCAATTCAATGTGCTGGTTTTGACCTATAAAGCCTTAAATGGCTCAGGACCGCAATACCCCAAGGACCACCTCTTTCTATATGAACCTACGTGGACCCTAAGATCATCTTCTGAGGCCCTTCTTCATGTGCCTCCTCCTCGAGAGGCCGGAGGGTGGCAACAGGAGAACGGGGCCTTCTCTGTTTGTGCTTTCGTCCCAGCTGTCTTCTCAGCATATCTTCCCAAATGGATTCAAACCATGAAACCTCCTGAAAATAAAAGGTATTCATATGAAGCTGATGGATTACAGGCCATCTACACTAGCAAAGTTTTTCTCCAGTTGTTCTGGTCAGAAGATGTGCAATACCAGCAGCTCAGAAGGAGAGAATCTTGTGAAAAACTGTCGTCCAGCACGTTTTCCCTGAGCCAAACTCTGTGGAAAATGACCTGGGCAGATGCAGAGTCGCAGCGGTTGCCTTCCATGTGAGAAGGAGGAGTAAAAAGTCCAGAGACTGTTTCTTCTAACTCTAGAAGCGTTTATTTACAACCATAAATCAGTCAGAGCTTGGAGACATTCTCTCAGTGCCAGAGCACAAAAGCACGCTCTGTGTCTCTCAGCATTTCAGCCTAAACTGAAAGTAACACACAGACAAAGACCTGTGACGCACAGCTTCACGTAGAAGCTCCTCCCCCCAGATCCAGGACATCACTGGAGGTTAACCCTATAACCACCATACTCCACAGAGAATGATTCACCAGCAACACTATGGGGGACTTGGTGTCAATTCACAAAGCAGTCGGCTCTACTGACAACCTTTATAAACTGCCCCTGCAACCCCTCAGTGCAGATGTTTTCCTGAAACAACAACAGACACCACCAACTTCTGCTGTCTCTCCATCTCTACTCCCTGCATCATTGGCCTTTGTGACCCAAAGCACTTACAGCAGTATTGTGAACAATTGCAATGAACCAAAACACGAGAGCCAAACATAAGGTGGCAAAGACAGCCTCTCTCCCATGCAGAAATGGAAACTCTATATTTGCTGTTGCAGCTGCTGACTATGACAAGTGACCAGGTGG
The DNA here is from genome assembly GCA_034642415.1 of Podarcis siculus. Classification (NCBI taxonomy): domain Eukaryota; kingdom Metazoa; phylum Chordata; class Lepidosauria; order Squamata; family Lacertidae; genus Podarcis; species Podarcis siculus. The sequence goes on along the minus strand of JAXCMG010000055.1, from coordinate 321,095 downwards.
CAGAGCCCTAGCAAAGCTGTCACCAATTAAAACCAAGTCTTCCGGCTGTATGAATGTTTCACACACAACAGTTGACAGTGATGGTTCTAAGAGCTCTGGTTTGTGGAGTCATATAAGTAGAGCTCTTTTCCTAGGGAAAATGGTGGTGGGCAGGTGCACTGCCTTGCCCCCGCAACATTGGGTGGCCGGGCATGCCAACATCACCCTGGCATGCATACATGACGTTCGTATGCCCTGTGGCATGCTGACTTCACTTGGAAGAAGAAGCTCAGATCCTTCGCCTAATGTACATTGCTTATCTGAATACTGAAATTAAGAAGAAAAGGACTATTGTCCAGGTCAAAATCACAGTAAATTCTGCAATATGTCTGAAACAAACTTGCAAGCTGTTTTCTGCCATTCCTACCCAGTCCCCTTCATTGTTACCCTGTAGTCATACATGAATTACTTTAAAGACTGACTTGAGATTATCATAGTTTGAAATTGCTTACGAGCATGGAAACGTTTGGAAGCAGTTAAACGAAAATCATATAAGACCACAGTCTTGTGTACTTTTTACCATCTGCTGTTTATGTTTTTTAAACACTTGGCAAGATCCAAAACACAGTAATTTTCAACTAACGTGATTGGTTTTACAATTTCACGCCAGTATTATGTTCTCAAACATAATTTTTAAGAGAAGGTGCTAAAAATGCAGAGTATTCCACCTACCATCATAAGGCTCTTTGTTAAAGTCTCTACAAATGTAAAGACCTTAGGAGCAAAAGCAACCATTGAGCTGAGTTCATTCCTCAACAGTGGACCTCTGGGGGAATATCTAATAGGACACCGTTATATCTGTAAGCCTTTGCCCTGCCTCGTTTTGAACTCCAAGGCCAAACTTGCCAGTTGTTCCTTTTATCTCTTGACTCCCTACTTTAGCATTCCAATCCCCTATAATGAGAAGAACATCCTTCTTTGGTGTTATTTCTAGAAGGTGTTGCAAGTCTTCATAGAATGTTGGGAAAGATGGAGGGCACAAGGAGAAGGGGACGACAGAGGACGAGATGGTTGGACAGTGTTCTGGAAGCTACCAGCATGAGTTTGACCAAATTGCAGGAGGCAGTGGAGGACAGGAGTGCTTGGAGTGCTCTGATCCATGGGGTCACAAAGAGTCGGACGTGACTAAATGACTAAACAACAACAAATTTCTGTAAGACAGCCTAGATGAGCCATTAGCCAGAATGGGGTTCTAATCACATTAAGCAATAATTTAATATATTAGATAGATTTACAGGTGTGCATAGCTCTGGCAAACTATGTCCAAAGTAGTGAAATGCTACAGACGCACACTGAGGTTCTATACGACTAAATAGCACGTGTTTTCTGGAAAGGTATAATAGGAGTTTAGGTGAGTGACGCTGTGGAAAAGAGTGCTGGGGAGGACTGGTACAATGTTATGCCAATCTAGAAAGACAATATCTATGCTCCAAAAAGACTCATATATGGGCCCATATATTGTCTCTACTAATTTCTTATGCCTAATGTTGCTTTTTGTGCTCCCTCTACCCCAGGTAGCAGCTGGCGGTTCTACAGCAGCAGTCCAGCTGACCATTCGTGGGTCATACCCAATTAATTTAAACTCAGAGTACACCCATTTAAAGTTCTGACCATAAAACTGCCATACACCGTCATTCTCATGGGCTTGAATAATATTGGAGTCTACTCTAGGGGAGGTGTTCATGTCTCATGTGCTTCTGACCATTCTATCAGCCAAAACACTTCTACCTGCTCCCTGCAATGATTCTACACTCTCCACCAACCTCCACATGGTATTATGGGGGTTCTCCTGACCCTCCAGAGAAGATATGAAGGACGTGCAGTTATGAGTGGGCACAGGAGAGGGAGAAAGGCCAGCAGCACTAGTGGGAGTCCCAGTGCTGATTTCTGCTGGAATGCTGGGTTGTTTGAATCCAGTTCTATGATCTTAGAAGAAAACAAAAAAGCCAGTGCTATGATGCAGTGTAAATTTTATTAGGAATGAAGAAGACAGCATTTCAGTGAACAACAAGCAGGTTTGAACAGGGCAAAATGCAAAAAGCTCATGCAATTGAACAGCTTATTTGTTTCTGAGAGAGGTGATGTATTTAAAGAACATAATTGCTCCGCTCCTTTACAGGAGGTCCCCAGTTACCCAGAAAATCCGGTGCAAATGAGTGTGCTAATTTCATCAACAGAGAGAATAATTCCTGTGCTCTTTACTCTGCTATAGGAACATATGCCTTGAAGAGCCATAGGCAAATAAATAAAGAAACATCAGAGAGGAACATAAATAGTGGGAGCAAGTTTAGATAGAAAGAGATGCATGAAAGATCTAGCTGGGCCTGATTCCCAGGGATGCTGAACATTCCCCCATCTCCCATTGGGACTGACTGGGATTGGGGTGCTCATCATACCTAAACTCAGGTGTAGCTATTCTGCTGTTTATCTGGGTCTGTCTTCTTCTCGCTAGCTGATAGTCCATATTAACT
>JAXCMG010000055.1:256030-283585 GCA_034642415.1 Podarcis siculus | reverse complement strand
AGACCCCAGAAGACCTGCACCACCATAGAGCCCTCTGCCAAATCCGCTGCCAAATCCGGATCCATAACCACCAGCAGCACATGGGGTGTTGCCTCCGACAGACACAGGCTCACAACTGGCAGAGAGGATGGGTCCTGGGATGGTCAGGACGATAGGAGGTGGCTGGACCACAACCTCTGCTGGTGGGATCTGGTTGACGCATGATGGGGCAACTCCTGCCAGGACTCCAAGGTTGCTTGCTCTTTCAGCACCTCCATAACCATAGCCGAGACCTCCGTAGCCGTAGCCGAGACCTCCATATCCATTGCCAAGACCTCCATACCCATAGCCAAGACCTCCTGCTGATCCAAACCCAACAGTGGGAGTGGAAGCACAGGATGGGACAGCGCAGGATGGACCACAGTCAGCCATTGTTGTGTAGAGGTGAGTCTGAAACCAAGAAGACCATGGGACAAAATGAGCATGTGGAATGCTACTTCAATAGGGAACAGAGGGGACATTTAAATCAGCTGCCTTTGACAGTTCTAACGCTATGCCCTAATGCTTGGGTTCTTTATTGTCTTCTCTTTCTTTCACCACAGCCCTTCTCTTTATTGTGGGTCCCAAATCCAAATACTGGTAGATCCAGGAATGTCTGAGAACGTCCTCTATCTGAAACTCTGGAGAATAGTTTCCAGTCAGTGAGGACAATACTGAACTAGGAGGTCCAATGGTCTGTCTTGGTAAAAAGCAATTCTCTAAGTTTCTATTTAAACCAGACCTTTAGCTGAATGCAGGAATCTTTTTTCTTTCCTGGAGGAAGGGCCATTACTCACTGGCAGAACATATGCTTTGTATTTGATCCCTGGAATCTGCAGGTTGGGCTGGGAAAGAATCTTTCATCTGAAACCCTGGAGAGCCTCAGTCAGTCAGAAGAGACAATACTGAAGTAGATGGACCAACTGTAAGGCAGCTTCTGATATTATTACTTTCTTCATCTGCCAATTCTTCCATGAAGAACAAATGTATATTAGCCTACGCAATTAATACTCCCTTATGCTGTTTTTTTTTTTTTTATCTTCCTGATTGAATTTTTGCTAAGGTTACATTGCTGGGGAAATCTGAAAAACATTCCGTGGAATGCTGTCTTGTGTCTCAAACCCAATGCATGGAGAGTCATTAATGCTAAATTTGTACTTTACAATGAGGAAAGCTGGATTTGCACAACTTGTGATAGAACAAGACTCTCTCACCAGGAAAACAAAAATGTCTAGTTTTGAAAGAATGCTATGAGATGTAATAATAATAATAATAATAATAATAATAATAATAATATTTTTTAATCCCCCGCCCATCTGGCTGAGTTTCCCCAGCCACTCTCGGCAGCTCCCAATGGAGTGTTAAAAACAATACAGCATTAAATATTAAAAACTTCCCTAAACAGGGCTGCCTTCAGATGTCTTTTAAAAATAAGATAGCTGCTTATTTCCTTGGCATCTGATGGGAGGGCGTTCCACAGGGCGGGTGCCACTACTGAGAAGGCCCTCTGCCTGGTTCCCTGTAACCCAACTTCTTGCAATGAGGGAATCGCCAGAAGGCCCTTGGAGGTAGATCTCAGTGTCCGGGCTGAACAATGGGGGTGGAGAGGGCTATAGTGAATTGTTAGAGCATCTTCTTTGCATGCAGAAGGCCCTGGGTTCACTCCCCAGCATCTCCAGGTAAGGTTTGGAAGAAAAACCTTCCTTGAAGCCCTGGAGAACTGCAGCCAGTCAAACATTACAGTGCTGGATGGATGAACACTCTGGTCTTGGTGTAAGGCAACTTCCTAAAACATTTGTGTTCAGAAGAAATACATAGAAAATAAGTCAGCCAACAAAATGGAGGATGGAGGATTCCTGATGGAATAGCAACATAAAGCTAAAGGGACCCCTGACCCTTAGGTCCAGTCGTGACTGACTCTGGGGTTGCGGTGCTCATCTCGCTTTACTGGCCGAGGGAGCCGGCGTACAGTTTCTGGGTCATGTGGCCAGCATGACTAAGCCGCTTCTAGAGAACCAGAGCAGCGCACGGAGCAGCCATCCCGCCAGAGCAGTACCTATTTATCTACTTGCACTTTGACGTGCTTTTGAACTGCTAGGTTGGCAGGAGCAGCGACCGAGCAACGGGAGCTCACACCGTCGCAGGGATTCGAACTGCCGACCTTCTGATCGGCATTCCTAGGCTCTGTGGTTTAACCCATAGTGCCACCCGCATCCAGCTGAACCCTCTAAGCAGTGCAAACAAACAAAAAAAAAGCACGTAAAGACAAGATCTTAACATACATGCACACATTTGACTTACCAAAGTCTCTGAGGAGTACAAATGGAGAGAAGGAGATCAAGTCAAGGAAAGCTGTTGGGATATCTCAGCCCAGGGAGGCCTTTTATACTCTTTTGACTGTATCCCCTGATGGCCCCACAGCTAGCTGGGATACACCCCCTTTCCCTGAGGCTTTAATTAGCAGGCAATTTATGAATTGCATCATGCCCTCTAATTGTTTTAATAAGAACGAAAAATGGGGCAAAAGAGTTCGCATTTCCTCTGCTCCCCACAACGCTTCTTTCCTGTTCTCACCCTTTTGATCTTTGCATTCCCATTCTTCCACCAAAGGAGTTAATAAAAAAATTAAGAAAATGTAAAGATGCCTTTGTATGTTCATTTCGGACAGATCAACAGGTGTTATGGCTTTGAATGGAATTAAAGTAGCTGGAATGGCTGGAGATTTTATCAGCAGCCTACTTGACTTCCATATCCAAGATTATCATTCCGTTCACAGCACATAGCCAGGGTTCTCTGCCTCCAATGTCAGAGGTAGCATGCCTCTGAATACCAGTTGTTGGGAATCAGAATTGGGTAATGGGACATTGAGTTCCTGTCCTTCTTATGGGATTCCTATTGGCATCTAGTTGACCACTGTGAGAACAGAATCTTCCTAATGCTCTAACCTTCATTGATGCAAGGATGCCATATACACATGTATGAATAAGTGTACCCAATAAAGCGAAAATGATTTTGAAGAGTTAGCAAAAATTGACAATTATTTGAAGCCCACCTCCCAAATAAAACGATTGAAGAAATAAATGGATAACGTAGGCAGGGATGATAGGAAACGCCTGGAGGGCCACTTTCCCCAGCACTGTACTAGACCTATGTCCCAACCAATCAGGGATCACATATTAAATTCACTTGTAATATTAGCAGCCCCTGGTTTCCTGAATTTCTAGCCCTCCTGTAACTTGTAATGTCAACGTGGCTAACACAATGCACAGGTAAAATTTAATAAAGATGTTTTAAAAAATCCCTTGATAGCCTCCTGTTTCTATCCATCTTTGAGATCAGCAAGGGAAATCCTATCCACTGTTGCATCAATATGCGAGATCAGGTGGGCAGATCGAAGAATTGGTGCCTTCATGGTGATCAGTTGAGATCTGTTGGTATCCATCTGTCTCCACTTACTGAAATGCTAAGGTTATTTTCAACTAGCCCATGTTAGACCTATTGAAAGCAATGGACAGGGGATGCCAGGGAACAGGGAATTATGTTCACATGTGGTGGGAGTGTAAATATGTACAATTTTTTTTTGGCAAAGGGTATTTAAGGAGATAACAGAAATCACTGGGTTACAGCTGACTGAAAGTCTAGCGGTAGCATTATTATCAATTTACAATGGAGTGGAATGTTCGCAGGCTATGAAGGACTTGCTCACAAATTTATTGACAGCTGCATGAATTATTATAGCTAAGAAGTGGAAGGGGCAAGCAGAATATAAAATGGAATAATGGTATAAAGAGGTGTGGGATATAGCTGTTAAAGATAAATTAAGATGTGCCATTGAGGTAAGATGGGAAATATGCAAGGGAAATTATTTTTGAGGAGATATGGAGGGTGTTTGTAGAACTTGTACTGTTAAAACGGGAAAAGGGTCAAAGCATCGTAAGAGGTGTTGGAATTTTGGGAGGCTGGATAGTTACAATGGGATGGTATCAGTGGTGGGGTGCACATTTTTATTCTCATTTATTTATGATTATTACTTTGTAAAAGAAGAAGAAGAAGAAGAAGAAAGCAATGGACAAGTCAGTCAACACCATGCATTTTGATGGAACTTTCCTGAGAATGAGTTTATTAGATGCAACCCATCATAATTTCAGCTATGTTTGTGTGTGGCTTGTCGCTCTTAAATGAGCATGTTCTAAACTACAGATTTTGAATACATTTCATACGTTTTCTAGGCTTCCCAATACGCAAGTTTTAATTGCCTTTCTAAGCTGCCTTTTTTAAAAGAAAAAAAGTAGTGTTTTCTTTTTGGTTTCAACTTGGTACTGATTTTATATATCTGGTTTAGATGCTTAACATATTTTTGGTTGGTGTGGGGGGTTTTTTAACCACAGACACCATCTTCTATTGAAGTTGGGACAGCCCCCTCCCACCTCTGCCACCCAGAAGACCACTCCAGATTAACTCTAGATTTTTGCCAGGTTGAAGGAAACATCTCTGACCTGCTAGGACAAGTGAAGAAGAGAACATATAATGAGCCCTGAAGCTGGATCAAACCAAAGGCCCATGTTTTCCAGCATCCTCTTTCCTGCAGTGGTCAACCAGATGCAGTGGTCAACATAGGGACCATAGCTCTTTCTCACTATTGTTCTCTTCCAAGTGTCATTGGTGCTCTCAGGTCCCAATTGTGAGTTCCCCATTGAGGCATCTGGTTCTGCACTGTGAATACAAGAAGCTGAATTAGATGGGGCTTTGACCACATCCAGCAGGGCTTTTCTGATGTGCTCAAGGCATTCAAGGACACCAATTTCATCTGATACCGGAGATGTCTCAGAAGGTGTAAGCAGAAAGCTTTGATCATGTCCTAGAGTTCCCTACACTGATGAAAGAGCTTTGATGATCTCCATCTCCTCCCTCTGGGTGTTTCTGATTTAAAACAGCAGATAAACTAGAGCAATTGGACTTGAGGTCAGCAAAATTAAAAGGAAGGGAGGGGGGAACAAACTGGTGTCAAGACTATTTGTGTTGCATTATTGCAACCACTTAATTTTGTGACCTCCCTCTTTTGTGCTTAGTAAAGTATTTTGCACATGAAATTGTTGACAACTAAATAAAATGTTAGCTGGAAAGAGGCGGTTTCTTGGTCACAGGAGTGGTTGACAGAACTGTATAAAAATGGAAACTTCTCCCGGTTCCTCCAACAGCTTCATCTGACTCTCTTGTCTTCGTTCCATCTTCTCAAAGAAGCAGGTAAGTCCATTTTCTTGGGCGAATGTTTCTGAATTTATCAAAAAATTCACATCAAATTAAGACTAGATGGATTTTCCAGCTTCACACTTTGTAAGTGCATTGAATATGATATTGCTAGAAGAAACTCTCATTAAGCATTTTTAAGGACAGCTGAAAGGTGCCACCAGCTCTCCATCTTCTCCCTTCCTTCCTAAATGATATTTAGACAAACATACACACTGCTGTCTTTTACAGCACAAAACTCTGCATTTCACTCAGCAGTAAACCTGAATGTGTTGTGCTTAAAGGTAAAGGTAAAGGGACCCTGGACCATTAGGTCCAGTTGTGGCCGACTCTGGGGTTGCAGCGCTCATCTCACTTTATTGGCCAAGGGAGCCAGCGTACAGCTTCCGGGTCATGTGGCCAGCATAACTAAGCCACCTCTGGTGAACCAGAGCAGCCATGGAAATGCCGTTTACCTTCCTGCCGGAGTGGTACCTATTTATCTACTTGCACTTTGACATGCTTTCAAACTGCTAGGTTGGCAGGAGCAGGGCTGTCTTATTTTTTTCAAGCTCATCCCCAACTTGCTAAACAATGGTATACTGTGGCCCAGTATGTTCAAGATACACGCCGATAGCATTGTTGATAAAACATGCCTTTTCTTAAAAGAACCTTACTGGGTTATCTCATCATTTTCTTATATTTCAGAACATCAGTACTGGGGGTAGCCAGCATAGCACCTTCTAGATGTTGTGGGTTAAAATGCCAAGGAAGGGGGTCATTCCTCAGTGATACAGCCCATGCTTTGCATGCACAAGGTCCCAGGATCAGTCCCCTACACCTCTAGGTGGGGCCAGTAATGTGCCCTGTCTGGAACCCAGGAGAGTCATTGGCAATCAGTGTAGACCATGGGTAGGCAAACTAAGGCCTGGGGGCTGGATCTGGCCCAAGCGCCTTCTAAATCCGGCCCATGGATGGTCCAGAATCAGCGTGTTTTTACATGAGTAGAATGTGTCCTTTTATTTAAAATGCATGTTATTTGTGGGGCATAGGAATTCATTTATTTATTTTTTCAAAATATAGTCTGGCCCCCCACAAGATCTGAGGGACAGTAGACTGGCTCCCTGCTGAAAAAGTTTGCTGACCCCTGGTGTAGACAATATTGACAAAGCCCACATTCAGTATATGGCAGCTAATCTTGTTCTCATCACCCTGAACTGTTGCCCAAGCTAGCTGAGTCTCATGGGCGTTGAAGTCCACGATATCAGGGCAGGCATCACTTTGATTCCCCTTGATCTGCACCATATCTGAAACTTTTTCATTCTTTGCCTTTCGTGATCCATATTCAACTCCGTTCTGCAATTTTATGTTTTGTTTTGTTTTGGATATAATTTTTTAGTCCATTTTCTGTTTCACAATTTCAGATAAAGATTTTACGTACTTAAAATATCAGTGACCTCCTGTCAGGGACTGGACTGAGGAGGAATGGTGGAGACCACCCCCTTTCCTCCTGAAACTTCCAGAGAAGAGGGAGAAAGCATAGAATCACAACAGTGGTTTGTGGGAGGTCATAGCTCAGAGGCTGCAGAGGGGAGAAGCTGGGAAATATTGGGAGAGGAGCAGGAACAAGGAGAAGCACGAGGGGAGAGACAGCTGACAGACTGAGAGTCTTTAGAATGCATTCCAGACCCTTCTCTCTCCCAGAACCTGGCAGGCATTGAAAGTAGGAGAGCAGAGAGCTCAGAGGCAAAAGGCATAGAGAAGCCACCATAGGGAAGACCTATAATAGAAGAGACGGAGGGGGTGGGGTTTTCACTTGGAGCAACGTCATTACTCTAAGAAGCAACATTTCTAAGCCTCTCTCTGTGAACATTGAATAAAATACCTTGGTAAGAACTCCCGTCGTTCAGCCTGGACACTGAGATCCAGCGCCAAGGGCCTTCTGGCGGTTCCCTCACTGTGAGAAGTGAGGTTACAGGGAACCAGACAGAGGGCCTTCTCGGTAGTGGCACCCACCCTGCAGAACCCCCTCCCTTCAGATGTGAAGGAAATAAGTAGCTATCCTATCTTTAAAAGACATCTGAAGGCAGACCTGTTTAGGGAAGTTTTTAATATTTAATGCTGTATTGTTTTTAACACTCGATTGGGAGCTGCCCAGAGTGGCTGGGGAAACTCAGCCAGATGGGCAGGGTATAAATATATTATTATTATTATTATTATTATTATTATTATTATTATTATTATTATTGGCAGCCTGCCACGAGGGAGAGGGATTAGATTCCCTGAATTCTGACATTTCCCTTCTTCTCTTTCCATGGTTCATTTTGCATATCTTATATCCCTGCATATCTTACAAAACCTATACCAATCAGTTTTCCATTATTACATCCATCAAAAAATTATTTGCACTGCTGAATTTATCTTCATGCTGCCAGAGTTTTCAGCTGTACACATGCAATTTTATTTTTTTAGATTCATCTTCAGCCATGGCTCACTGTGGCCCATCCTGTGCCGTCCCATCCTGTGCTTCCACCCCCACCGTTGGGTTTGGATCTGCAGCTCTTGGTAGACGCGGAGGTCTTGGCTACGGATTGGGAGGTCTTGGCTACGGCAATGGAGGTCTTGGCTACGGCTATGGAGGTCTCGGCTACGGCTATGGAGGTGCTGAAAGAGCAGCCAATCTTGGTGTCCTGGACGGAGTCATCCCTTCATGCGTCAACCAGATCCCACCAGCAGAGGTCGTCATCCAGCCACCTCCCAGTGTCCTGACCATCCCAGGGCCCATCCTCTCTGCCAGCTGTGAGCCTCTGTCTGTTGGAGGCAACACTCCATGTGCTGTTAGTGGTTCTGGAATCGTAGGGGGTTATGGCTATGGTGGGTGGGGCTATGGGTCTGGCCTCCTTGGAAGCTCTGGGGGCTGGGGCTATGGTTTGGGCTATGGAAGGGGAGCACTCCTTGGAAGGAAGGTCGGGCGTCGTGGTAGCATCTGTTCTTAGGCCAATTAAACCTAAGAAGCATATCCTGAACTGATATCCAGGGAACTTGACACCGATCCTTTTGCCAAGGTTTAGAAGACCTGCATCAAAGCAAACCGCTGCTGAAGTTGAACCCTCTTAATTCCCCGCTCTGTATTATGAAGTCGAGAAGACCAAGAACCTTCTACAATATGCACCTTTTTTGCCTATTGTACAACTATCCTTTCTTTTTCTTTGATCTTTTCAATAAAGCTTGTTCTGCATTCTGGTAACATGTGTGTCTTTGTTTTTGAAACTCCACCTCCCGTTTCTCATAGAAAGGTGTCCAAGGTCTTAAACCCAATTTTGTCCCAATTAAAATTGGAGTATTGGGGGCCGTCTTTCTCTCTTGCACCCTGAAGGGTTTACATGGAGTGTGGGGAAAGTACATAGGCGCCGACTCCATGGGGCCTGAGGGGGCCCGAGCCCCCTCAAAAATTCGTTTGGGGGGGCTCCGCCCCCCCAATAATTTAAGAAAATTATTATATTATGCTTATCTAGAGAGGGGGTGGGGTTGTGGGCTCTCGACCCATCAACAATCTCGCGGGGCTGGCGTCAGCCCCACGAGAAGCGGGGATTCCCCCTAGCTCATTAATATTCACCGCCCACGGCGGCAGCCAATCGGCTGCCGCAAAGGGCGGGCCCTCACAGGTTCACTTAAGGTCGGGGCAGCCCGGGGCTCGCCCCTTTCGTTCCCCCAGCAGCAGCGGTTTGGAGGTCTTGGCCCCCCCCCCCAATATTTTTGATAAGTCGGTATGGGCCCCCCCCGCAATATTTTTTGTAAGTCGGCGCCCCTGGGAAAGTATGTTATATTCCTCTAGAAATACCATTCTCCTCTTATTCAGCATGAGTACAGGATCTCTCTCCAGGGCACCCTGACTGGTTATTCATTCAGAGAAGCAACTCATAGTCAGGGGTCATATGCAACTTTTGTTGATCGCTAAAGAACCAGGAAGGATGGGTTAAATAGGTGCAAGGAAGCAGTTGTGCCCCTTCTCCTGATTCCTCTTTGCTGTCACTCCTGTCTTCCACTTCCTCCTGCAATTTGGTCAAACTCATGCTGGTCGCTTCGAGAACACTGTCCAACTATCTCGTCTTCTGTCGTCCCCTTCTCCTTGTGCCCTCAGTCTTTCCCAACATCAGGGTCTTTTCCAGGGAGTCTTCTCTTCTCATGAGGTGGCCAAAGTATTGGAGCCTCAGCTTCAGGATCTGTCCTTCCAGTTAGCACTCAGGGCTGATTTCCTTAAGAATGGATAGGTGTGATCTTTATGCAGTCCATTGGACTCTCAAGAGTCTCCTCCAGCACCATAATTCAAAAGCATCAATTCTTCGGTGATCAGTCTTCTTTATGGTCCAGCTCTCACTTCCATACACTGGGAAGTATATAATAGTAAGTACTTAGCTAAGAAAAAGAAAAGGGGAAAAGAAAGGAGGGAGATAAAAAGGCATACCTTTAAATAAACTTTCTTATTTTAAAAATAAATTCATATCTATAGATACTCAAAAAACAAATACCTATCTATATTAATATGAAAAAATATCCGTGGAAATCAATGTGGAGCAGCAGAAAATATAAATTGCATACTTCGATTAATCACAGACATATTACCAGCTCTCTCTCTCTCTCTCTCTCTCTCTCTCTCTCTCTCTCTGTGTGTGTGTGTAAAGTAATTCCAAATTCATAAATTAAGCTCCCACCCTAATTAAACACTAAATACAGTAAACCAGGCAAAATGTATTAGATCAAAGAGAATAAATTATATGGAGGAGTGTTTTCTTCAACTTTCTTATCCCCCCCAAAAATATTTAAAATGTCCATCTTCTAACTATTCCCCCCCCCCCCCCTCCTTGCTGGCCAACAAGAACTCTTCTCTGACAAGTTGCTGCAGTCAAAATGGCAGCTTGGAACTTCTTCATTTTTCCAGTTTTGATGCCTTGGCAGAGCCTTGACATGACATGACTTCTGGTGCTTCATAAGGACCTGGAAGTCATGTCAGAGGCCTTGCGGTGCAGGTGCTGAGCACCCACAACAATGTTTTGTGGGTGCCCTGGCCCCCAAGAGTTGGTGCCAGTGCCTGGATATTTCCTTTGTTCTCTCAATCTCTCCCTTCCCTGCCTCTTACTCTGGGTCCTTCACCAACAATCCATCACTTTAATGTGTGTGTAATTCTTGGGTCCCAATAATGGCCCATAGCTGAGGACACCAAGGAAAACAAAAGGGGGCTGGGAGCCAGGAAAGAATATAAAAAGAAGAAAAGAGGAAAGAAAGAAGAAAGAGAAAGGCACTTCCAATTTTCCATCTGCCAGTTACATAACAGAAATTATTCAAAATATTCACCCCAAGAAAGCGTGTTCTCCTTCATGGAGAGCATGTGTTGCGGTGGGGGCCGACAGGATGCTCCAAAGTTGTGGGGCAGGCTAATTGATCTTTGGCCACTGTTGTGATCGCGCTTCCCTTGTTGTTGGGAAGATGTTAATGTTGTCATTTGATGATTGACAGCCAGGAATATTAAAACTCCCTGCACGAGGCATAGAGCTTCCTCTTTTCGCTCCGTGCATCGGATTGCCCGTCCCCCCCCACCTATATTTAGGGGTTGTTCGCTTTGACCTTGCTATGCTTGTCATGGGGTCGTCTGCTCTTGGGGCAGGGGCCCGGTAGGAATTTTGTCCATCTGGCTAATTGGCTGGGACCATTTGGTTTTTGCCTACTGTGTAGCAAATCGTCACAACTTGTAAGGTTGCGGTTAGGCACTGGTTTATGGTTTGGTTGGTTGAGGGGCATGGATTGGCTGCGCCTGCCCCTCTAATGCTGCTGCTGCAAGGGATTCCATTAAAGGAATACAGGGGCTCACTATTGCTTTTGTCCGAACCCTGTCAAGGGGCTAGGGCCACGCAAGAGCCCCTGGTTGCATTTGGGGAAGGCTGAGGGCAGGTTCCCTGCTCCGTCGCTACCCCCAAATGTATTCCCCTTTTCTGACTTTCGCAGGCTTGCGAAATGTCAGTCTGTCCCTCACTGAGGGGCAGATAGTCGCAACCAATGCCTAAGCAACCACTCACATTTTTTGTATTTTAATAAAGCTGTGGCCAAAATTATGCCAAAAAACCTTAAACAAAAATTCTGTGTGTTGTGTGAGTTATTTGGGGTGGCCTGGGGACCTCGACACGCAAAACACCCAGCTGTTCTACTTCCTGCTAAGCAATATTTTCCCAATCCCCAGATTCTATAGTTTCAATATAGGGTTTTGCGCTTATACAATTCCTGGTAAAAGGTTTCTGCAATTTCTCTCATCTTTATCCTTATATTTAATTGATGGAATCAACATTTGGATCTGTTTATCTTTCAGATGTTTTGATAGTGATTGAGATGGTTTATTGCTGTATTTCAACCATCTTTGATTTTTTTACAGTTGGCAAAGCATTCCAGTTTTTAGGCTTGGATATTTTGAATGTTCTCTGTTGTTCTTAACTTCATACACCATGTTTGCTTATGCTAATGTGTCTTTTCTTAATATTTAAACCATTTTTTCTGCTTGAGAGAATCTCTTATACATCTCCGCTGCTGTTTTTGTTTTGTCAGAACACCTCTGATATTAGATTCAGTTTCATCCCATATATGGCCATTTTGTTTATGCACTTTAAAAAAACAATCTAAATATTGTTCTATTTGTGTCTTTCTGTCTGCTCTTACTGATATACTCTTATTCATTCTCTAGAGTTTATTATTACAATTATTTGACATTTTGATGTTCAATTTTATTAGTGCACAATCTGCATAAATCTTTAATAATACTGGAATAGATTTTACTCAAGTGACCAAATTAGCAGATATTTTAAAATATCACATTCAACGGGATCTATGAGCTTGCAAGTAAAATGTATAATCCCTTAAAGTTGGAGTATAAAACCTCCAAACATCTGTCAAATTTTTGTTGGCAAACATGCCTTGAGCCACATTCTAGTTTTAATTTAGACAAAAAGTTGCTTCAGTCAGCTGGACAGCTTGCTGTGAGTAACTGAGGCCAAGGGTTACAAAAACCAGTACACATGGATTACTGTAATGCGCCAAAAGCTTTATTGAAAAGATTCAAGAAATGACATTGATAGCTGTATGAGAAATACAGAAGAAATTTAGCATATAAGCATCTTAGTTTTCTGGACTTCAAAGCCAAGAGGTGGGGGATGAAGAGGGTTCAACTTCAGCAGTGGATCCTGGGATTTAGCTCTTTTGAACCACACCCAATGGATCTGTATCAAGCTCTCTGATTATCAGTTCATAATATGCTTCTCAGGTTTAATTGGCTTATGCACAGATGTTACCACGACGCCCGAACTTCCTTCCAAGGAGTGCTCCCCTCCCATAGCCCAAACCATAGCCGAAGCCCCCAGAGCTTCCAAGGAGGCCAGA
The DNA here is from genome assembly GCA_034642415.1 of Podarcis siculus. NCBI lineage: Eukaryota > Metazoa > Chordata > Lepidosauria > Squamata > Lacertidae > Podarcis > Podarcis siculus. The sequence goes on along the minus strand of JAXCMG010000055.1, from coordinate 270,922 downwards.
CCCATAGCCCAACCCACCAAAGCCCCCATAGCCTCCTACGATCCCAGAACCACCAACAGCACATGGAGTGTTGCCTCCAACAGCCACAGGCTCACAGCTGGCAGAGAGGATGGGCCCTGGGACGGTCACAATGGCGGCAGGTGGCTGGATCACAACTTCTGCTGGTGGGATTTGGTTGATGCAGGATGGGACAACTCCTGCCAGGACTCCGAGGTTGGCTGCTCTTTCAGCACCTCCATATCCATAGCCGAGACCACCAAATCCGTAGCCGAATCCTCCATTTCCATAGCCAAGACCTCCCAATCCATAGCCGAGACCACCATAGCCAAGACCTCCTGCTGATCCAAACCCAACAGTGGGGGTGGAAGCACAGGATGGGACAGCACAGGATGGACCACAGTCAACCATTGTTGGATGGAGGTGAGTCTGAAACCAAAAACACCAAGGTAACACGGTAAGCCATGGCTGAAGATGAATCTAAAAAATAAGGTTGCAGAACTGAGCAGAACATGGGGCACGAAAACCAAAAAAACAACAGAGAATTATAAATCGTCAGATATGATGTATATGAAGGAGGCCCAGTGTTGCATGCTTCAACTCCCACCAGATGTAGACAGAACGTCCTATGGTCAAGGATCATGACAATTGTAGTTCAACAACAATTGGAAGCCCAGTACTTATTCTCTACTCTCTGACACATGCTCCAACCAATCAGGGTTCACATATTATAGGTTTATTGTCCAAACTCCATCTGTGAGGTTTTGTCTTCTTCCCAAAAATTACTACTTTAATTTTAGAATGGTTGACTGTTGACTGTTCACTGCTCTTTTGTGCAAAAGACATTCAACTTCCTCAAAAGTCTCTGCATCCCAAGTAAGGTAGCAGAAACCAAAACAATATCGTTGGCATACAGAAGAACTGAGAGTTTGACTTCCTGAATAGAAACAGGAAAATATTCTAGGCCTCCTAGTTCTTGAACAATATCATTTATATAAAAATTGAAAAGAAAGGGTGCTAGGCAGCATCCCTGTCAGACGCTCCTCTCAGTAGGGATATTATCAGAGAGCAACCCATTTGCCACAAGTCTAACCCTAAGCAAAGTATGGCTATGCAGCAGTTTATACAACTATGAAGTAGGTATGATGAACTGTAGTCCTCCAGTTGTCACTGGACTTTAGTCCCCTCAGTCAGCAAGCCCAAAGGTCAAGCATGACCAAAGGTCAAGGACCAAATGGTGCTCATTCTTGCTCTAGTGGGAATATCAATCTAGCCTTCTACTGTCATAAACTTCTGATAAATTACGAAGTATTTCCCCAAGAAATCGGACTTACCTGCTTCTTTGAGAAGATGTAGTGAAGACAGAAGAGTCAGATGAAGCTGTTGGAGGAAAGGAGAGAACTCTGAGCTTTTATATAGTTCTGCTAGCTGCCCCTTTGACTCAGAAACCGCCTATTTCCTGCAAACATTTTACTTAGCTGTCACCAACGCAATATGCAAAATTACTTTGCTAAGCACAAAAGAGGGAGGTCACAAAATTAAGTGGTTGTAATAATGCAACACAAATAGTCTTGACACCATGTTTTTCCCTCACTCATTCTTTTAATGTTGCTGGCCTCAAGTCAAATTGCTCTAATTTATCTGTTGCTTTTAACCAGAAACACCCAGAGGGAGAGGATGGAGATTAAGGCTCCTTCATCAGCTCTGGGGACTCTCAGTCATTATCAAAGCTTTTTGCATACATATATGGGATTTTAGGACACCACCAATATTAGAGGAAGGCAGAGTCTTAAAATGATGTACAAACATGGGAGAAGCTTTGCTGCATCAGGGAAAAGACCTAACTAACTCTGTTCTTGTAATGGCCAGACAGAAACAGGACCTGCGAACAATAGCAGGAAAGCGCTATGGCCCCAGTCTTCTACTTGTGGAATAACCAAGAAGCATCTGATTGGCCACTGTGGAAAAGATGATGCCTTTGCTCTAAAAAAAAATTAAGCAAACAAACTAGAACTATAAGCTCCATGCAGATATATTGGTGCCTTGGTTCTTGAACGTAATCCATTCCGGAAATCCATTTGACTTCCAAAACGTTCGAAAACCAAGGCACAGCTTCTGATTGGTGCAGGAACCCTGGAAACAATAGCCGACAACCGCACTGGATGTTCAGCTTCCAAAAAAAGTTCCTAAACCAAAGCATTTAATTCTGGGTTTGCGGCGTTCGGGTTCCAATTTGTTCATCAACTAAGCCATTCGAGAACCAAGGTTCCACTGTATATAAAATAAATACAATACATTTTAAAAATCTGAAACCAAAGGAAGGCACTGTTGTTGACATCTGCTCATCTTGAGAGACAATGGAGTGCGCCTACAGGGGTTAAGTCAGGCCAATGTGTTAGCAGCACATCGTCATCTCCCTGGGGCAAAAGCCTGGGCAGTGGGCATGGAGGTCCTGGCCAGCGGCCAAATGAATGTAGACCAATACGTTTGGCACCAGCTTGGCTGCATGACTTGCTGGAAGGCAGTTTACAAGGCCCCATCCAACCGTCTTGGGGACTGTACTCCAGATTTGTGTAGTGTTTACTTGTTAGCCACTTCTTCACCTGAAGATATCCTGCAAGCCAGCAGAGGTTTAGGATCAGAGTTTTCCTTCTCCTTGATGGGGCTACCTTCCCAGGTTGACAAGCACCATCTGCCCCACACTTCCCTATACAACTCATGCAGAAACCACCTTCTTGATTGCTGGGCCCACTATTGGTCTCGTTAGCTCAATCCAAGCAGGGAAAGTCCCTAGCTCACCAAGGGTTTGAGGCCTATTGGCTACTCTCACCTGGTTTAGGGGGACAGTCGAAGCTGCTCCAGGGATGTGGCCAATGTCTCATGCTGCCAGTTTCTGGGAGCCATCGGTGAGATTTGAGTGCAGGGTGGGGACCAAAGGTGGGCAAAATATCTGAAAAGGAGCATGTTGTGTCCACAGACAGAGGCACTATCCCTCCCTGAACACCCTGAACACCCCAAAAGAATGCTATTATTACTATTACTACAGTGGTACCTCACAAGACGAATGCCTCGCAAGACAAAAAACTCGCTAGACGAAAGGGTTTTTGGTTTTTTGAGCTGCTTCGCAAGACGATTTCCCCTACGGGCTTGCTTCGCAAGACGGAAACATCTTGCAAGTTTGTTTCCTTTTTCTTAACACCGTTAATACAGTTGCGACTTGACTTCGAGGAGCAACTCATAGCACGCAGTGTGGTAGCCTTTTTTGAGGTTTTTGAAGACTTTGGTGATTTTTGAAGCTTTTCCAAAACTTTTCTGAAACCGTGCTTCGCAAGACAAAAAAAACCGCAAGACGAAAAAACTCGCGGAACGAATTATTTTCGTCTTGCGAGGCACCACTGTATTACTATTACTATTACTATTACTATTATTCCCCAGTCGCTCTGGGCAGCTCCTAGCATCCTAGCAGAATATTAAAAACATCTCTCTCTCTCTCTCTCTCTCTCTATATATATATATATGGAAGTTTTTAATGTTATATATATACCATATATATTTATGGTTAACAAGCAATTAGCAATCCCGCTTTCAGAAACCATCAAAACACTTTCATTTATTAGCAACAAATCACAAACACAGATAGCTGAAATGATTGTGATGGTGGATGTCATTCTTAGGTTGCATCCATCAAAATCCATCAAGGGTGATGTCTGGCTTGTTCATTGCTTTCAGTTGGTCTACTCTCAGTATGGATAAACAACAGATCACCAAAAAGCTGCCATTTCTTCTATCAGCCCCATGCAATCTTGCATATTGATGGGACAGAGGATAGGATTTCTGATGCTTGTATAAGAATGAATATGGAAACAGGTGGCTATTCCGTGGTTTTATTACATCTTAGTTAAGTTTTGCATTTTGTTGGCAACTTTGACATTATGAGTTGCAGAGAGATTGGAAATTCATGCAATCCGGGATGGCTGATATAATAAGTGAATTTAATATTTGATCCCTTATTTACTGGCACCATTTTCTAGTACAGAGCTGCTAAATCTGAAGTTCTCCAGATGTTTTGCTGGATCACAACTCCCATCATCACTGGCTACATCAAACCTATTTCCCCCCAAAATGTTTTCTCACTAACGCTGTCAAATAATGTTGCTTTATTGGGTACCTGTATATACGATACCCTTGTGTCAATGAATATTAAAGGTAAAGGTAAAGGTACCCCTGCCCGTACGGGCCAGTCTTGCCAGACTCTAGGGTTTTGCGCTCATCTCACTCTTTAGGCCAGGAGCCAGCGCTGTCTGCAGACATTTCCGGGTCACGTGGCCAGCGTGACAAGCTGCATCTGGTGAGCCAGCGCAGCACACGGAACGCCGTTTACCTTCCTGCTGGTAAGCGGTCCCTATTTATCTACTTGCACCCGGGGGAGCTTTCGAACTGCTAGGTTGGCAGGCGCTGGGACCGAACGACAGGAGTGCACCCCGCCGCAGGGATTCGAACCGCCAACCATGCGATCGGCAAGTCCTAGGCGCTGAGGTTTTACCCACAGCGCCACCCGCGTCCCACTAAGAGCTTTACTTAGAGCTTTACTTACACAGTTATTTTTTGAAACTGTATTTGAAGGGATCTCTTTTATTACAGACAGGCGATGCAACCTGATTAAAAGCTACTGTCAGGGCCGCCTCAGGTCCCAGCTCACAAGAGACCAACGCCAAGTCCACTTTATTTACAAAAGCTTTTATTGAAGAACATTGTTTGCTCCACAGCCGAGGCGCGCAGCCCCACGTCTGTTACGCTTAGACCGCTGCAGTCCCCTCTGAATCAGCCCCGCCTCTACACCAGTTTAAGAGGCTTGTGCTGGTCCACCTCTTCCTGTGCTTTCTTTTCCGCAGGGTCTTTCTGCCCCCCTGGGTTCCTTCCCTCCTGGATTCCCCTGATGCTGAATCCCCAGACGCCTGCTCCCCCCTCCTCCGTGCTTTGGGACCAGGCTCCTCCTCCGGGCTCTCAGCATTTCCGCGCGCCTCCACATTTGAACTTGGCGCGCGTACGCTGCCTCTGACCTTCCTCTTGACAGTTACACTACTCTCTGTACTACTCTCCGCCCCTTCCGGCAGGACGCCTTGCCCCGATCTCCTTCCCCTCTCTGCTTCCTGCTCTGCTTCGTCTGTCACACTGGGAACTCCATCCTCTTCACTCCGTTCCGGCGGGGAAGCCGGCCCCGATCTCCAACTCCCACTCGGGGTTCCCCTGCTGCTCCCCTGCTCCTGACTGGTCTCCCCCTGTGGCTCCCCTTGGCCTGACCAGGGGCGCCCCCTTTTGGGAATCCTCCGATTCACTTGAAAGACTCATGGAAACCCTCAAGTCATTGTCATCCTCCTCCTCCTCGTTCCGGGATTCTTCCCCCTCGCTCTCAGTCTCCTCCCTCATCTGTGCCTCTCTCCCTGAACCCCTGACAGCTAGCTTTACTTAATTTGTTAAGAGATGGCCATAAAATTTAATGTGGAAGGATCTAGCAGTCTTTTTGTCTGCAGCTAGAAATTCATAAAGGGACGTGGGTGGCGCTGTGGATTAAACCACAGAGCCTAGGGCTTGCTGATCAGAAGGTCGGCGGTTCAAATCCCCTCGACGGGGTGAGCTCCCGTTGCTCAGTCCCTGCTCCTGCCAACCTAGCAGTTCGAAAGCACATCAAAGTGCAAGTACCACTCTGGCGGGAACGTAAACGGTATTTCCGTGCGCTGCTCTGGTTCACCAGAAGCGGCTTAGTCATGCTGGCCACATGACCTGGAAGCTCCCTCGGCCAATAAAGTGAGATGAGCGCCGCAACCCCAGAGTTGGCCACGACTGGACCTAATGGTCAGGGGTCCCTTTACCTTTACCTTTTAGAAATTCATAAACATAAAATCGGAAAACAGCAACTAGTTTAGCTACAGAAGCATGATGACTATGGAACATAGCTCTTGTGGAGACACCAGTGAAGCATTTTAGAGCACCAAGGAACACAAAGACCAAAGATCATTTTGAAACTCTATGGTATATGTTAATCAACACAGTGGAAAGAACAATGTTGTATCCTCACCACCAGCCACCCATTGCTCGCTCTGGAACCATCAGTTAAGGCAAAGTAGAAGATACAAGTGATAAAACCAACTCTAAACAATGAGACTAATCTGCTTAATATTTAACAGCACTGTTTGCATTGCTAATATGTGGAATGTTTCTTGGAAGGTGGGGGTACAAGAGGATTGTTTGTTTTGAAGAAAAAAATCAGAAAAATAAATAAAAAGAAAAACCGCATCTAGTCCAGCATCCTGTTCTCACTGTGCCCAACCAGATTCAACAAAAAGCCCACAAGAAGGATGTGATTTTGATAGCCCTCTTCTCAATGGTTCCCACTGCAGTGGAGGTAGAGAATGATGGCAATGTGTTGTGGCTGGAAAGATCAACTGAAATCCTGGATTTGAAACTCAAGTAGCCCACTCTGAACACCCACAGCTATTTTGAAGAGAAGAAATGGGGACAGCGTATCTGTTGATCTGTCTGACAGAAAAGGAACATACAATCATTTCTTTTAACTTTGTTTTGCAGAGGAATTAAGAAGCCAAGATCAAAAGTATCAGAGTGGGAGAGACGCGTTGTGGGAAGTTGAGGAAATGCTAACACTTTTGTCTCATTTTTCATTCTTATTAAAATAATTAGGGGGCCTAAGGCATATCACAAATTATTTGCTAATTCAAGCTTCATAGGAACAGGGGGTGTATCCAAGCCAGCTGTGGGGCCATTAGGGGATCCAGTCAAAAGAGTATAAAAGGGTTCCCTGGGCTGAGATATCTCAACAGCTTCCCTGAACTTCATCTCCTTCTCTCCATTTCTACTCCTCTGAGACTTTGGTAAGTCACATGTTCACTTGGTAGAGCATGAGGCTCTTAACCTCAGGGTCGTGGATTCGAGCCCCACACTGGGCAAAAAGATTCCTGGATTGGTTGAGCTAGATTACCTTCTTGGTCCCTTTCAACTCTACCATTCTATGAGTCTACGCTGGGATCTTGCATTTGCATGATTCTTGCACTGATCAGAGGGTTCAACTAACTGAATTCCAACTCTATTATTCTGTGAGGTGGATAGCTCTCCCCAGGGGCGCCAAATTGAATAAAATATGGGGGGCAGGTAAGTGCGCCTACACCATTTGAATGGCAATGCTAATCAACTTGGAGGGAGGGCAGCCCACTCAAATATTTTATGGGCTCGCCAAAGGGACCTACAACCAGGAATCTTAATCCTTCATGTTGTTGTTGGCTTCTTTTCTATATCTATCTTATGAAATCACGTATTTAGCTGTCTTATACCGAGTTAGACTCTTGGTCCATGCAAATTGGTATCGTCTACAATGACCAGCTTTGACTCTCCAAAATTTCAAGGAGGGAGCATTTACCAGCTCAATCTGCAGATTCCTGGAACTGAACCTGGGACTTTCTGCATGCAAACCATGCATCCTGCCACTGAGCAATGACCCTATGAACCTTCCCATAGAAACAAAGAAAGAGCCTAGACTTCAAGGCTCTGTCTAAAGTGCTGACTTAAATAGAAGCATATGAAGTTGACCTGTACCGTGTCAGACCACTGGACACCTAGTTCAGTATTGTCTACACTGACTAGAAGCTGCTGTATAGGACTTCAGGCAAGGGACATTCCCTGACATTCCTGGGACCATGAGGGATAAGATTTAGGACCCACAATGGAGAGAAAGGTTGTAGTGGACAATACAGAATGTGTGAATTAGTGCTTAATGTTTGCTGAATAACAGAAAACAGCTGATTTTCAATCAAGGAGAAAGGAAGATGGTTTAAGTTGGGGAAAATGGGAATGGGGGAAATATCCTACCAACTCTGACAGATCCCCTGCACTCCCCATTGAAGTGATGTACCCCACACTTATTTTCTCCCTTGGTGTTTTTGGTTTCAGACTCACCTCCATCCAACAATGGTTGACTGTGGTCCATCCTGTGCTGTCCCATCCTGTGCTTCCACCCCCACCGTTGGGTTTGGCTCAGCAGGAGGTCTTGGCTATGGTGGTCTCGGCTATGGATTGGGAGGTCTCGGCTATGGAAATGGAGGCTTCGGCTACGGATATGGTGGTCTCGGCTATGGACATGGAGGTGCTGAAAGAGCAGCCAACCTCGGAGTCCTGGCAGGAGTTATCCCATCCTGCATCAACCAAATCCCACCAGCAGAGGTCGTGGTCCAGCCACCTGCCTGCGTTCTGACCATCCCAGGGCCCATCCTCTCTGCCAGCTGTGAGCCTGTGGCTGTTGGAGGCAACACCCCATGTGCTGTTGGTGGTTCTGGGATCGTAGGAGGCTATGGGGGCTTTGGTGGGTTGGGCTATGGGTCTGGCCTCCTTGGAAGCTCTGGGGGTTTCGGCTATGGTTTGGGCTATGGGAGGGGAGCACTCCTTGGAAGGAAGTTCGGGCGTCGTTTTAGCATCTGTGCATAGGCCAATTAAACCTGAGAAGCATATTATGAACTGATAATCAGAGAGCTTGATACAGATCCATTGGGTGTGGTTCAAAAGAGCTAAATCCCAGAAACCACTGCTGAAGTTGAACCCTCTTCATCCCCCAACTATTTGCTTAGTCCAGAAAACCAAGATGCTTATATGCTACATTTCTTCTGTATTTCTCATACAGCTATCAATGTCATTTCTTGAATCTTTTCAATAAAGCTTTTGGCGCATTACAGTAACCCATGTGTGTTGGTTTTTGTAACACTTGGCCTCAGTTACTCACAGCAAGCCATCCAGCTGACTGAAGTGACTTTTTGTCTAAATTAAAACTGGAATGTGGCTCAAGGCATGTTTGCCAACAAAAATTTGACAGATGTTTGGAGGTTTTACGCTTCAACTTTAAGAGATTCTGTGCTGGTAGGAAGCTATGGTTATGGGTCAATTCTCCTTGGAAGCAATTTTGGTAGCTACCTTGGAGGTCTGAGGAGGGGCGGGCTCCTTGGAAGGAAATCCCTGCTGGGATGTTGTGGTAGTATGTGCTTTTAGATATATTGAACTCTTGAAGAACATATGTATGATGATGCCAGGAATGACCCTGAATGGGTGAAGATGATGCAGTGTCTTGTCCTGGGACCATCATAGAAGCCAACATCTTTTGCATGAATTCCAGCCGTGTCTCCTTCCTCCTTCTTTCCCCCTTGAAAGTATTTAATCCTGGTCAGGTGTTGGGCTTGAAATTAAATAGGGAAAAAAACAAAATAATGGTTAAAAACCTAGAGCAAGAAGTTATAGAAGAAATTCAAAATGTTTATTCGGCTTTACGCCCATCATGAAACACAACACAACAAAACAAATAAAATAAAACAGCGGACTCGTACAAACCACAAGTAGTATAACACAGTTCACAACTCACAAGGACAGATATTAGCCATTCATAAGAAAAGTTTAAAATTAAGATTAAAAATTTTAGGCACTACCCTAAAATCAATATCTGATGTCATTATAAAAATTCTTATAACTATCAATAATCAGCTAACATTCCATTCCGTCTCTTGTACGAGAGGACGGCTGTTAGGAATTTAGCAACCTGTAGGGTAATATGAGGATCCACATCTTGAAGAACCCAGGCAAGCTGTAGGTCTACTGGTTTGTCAGCCGTAGGCTGGATTATGGAGTTTAGTATACTAGCACGAGCTGAACTGTACAAAGGGCAGATAAACATAACATGATGTAGAGATTCAGATGTTTTCATTTCACAAGCACACATTGAAGGGACTTGGCCCTTAGTGAATCTATGTCTCAGCACGTTTGTTGGAAAGACATTGAACCTAGCTCTAATGAAGGCATATCGGTGAGACGCGGCCGTAAGCGATGTTAAGTAGGACGGAGCGCGGTAGATAGGGGTTATGCCGAAATTTAACGGCAAGCAGGCTCCACCACCAGCTACGAAATTTTGGTATAGCTCCACATCATCCAGCCTTTGATTTATACACCTTTTTGCCACATTTAGATCCAGTTTGAGCAATTCAGTGGGCGAGATCTCATAGGACAGCAATTTGGCATGGATTTTTCCTGACCACAAATTTGTGAAGTCATCTCGCCACATGCATTGAATGAGATAGCGGTTCGGGAGTTTATGCCATAGGCATAAACCAATAAAGCAAAACTCTCCTCCATATAGCTAACTCCACTGAGGGGATCTTCATTTCTAAGCGGATAGCCGCATTACTTACGCATGTTGGTAGTTTTAGAAGTCGGCGTAAGAATTGGCTTTGAAGTGACTCTAAAGGTGAGAGGTTTGCAAAGACAGCCCATAAAGGTGCAGCATAGGCCATTGTGGCCATCACTTTGATGCTATACACTTTCAAGGCCGCAGGGATGAATAGGGCCCCTTCAGAGTAGAAAAAACGGAGGAGGGAGTGTGATAGGGCTTTTGTCTTGTTTTGAAGATATTCAACGTGCGCTTTCCACCCTAAATTATATTGAAAATAAATTCCTAAATATTTAAATTTATGTACTTGTTCGATTTTCGTGCCCTCCAGTTTCCATGAATAAAGTTTTCGACTCCTTGAAAATATCAATACTTTGGACTTGGTGTGGTTGATAGACAGATGATTAGAATGGCAATATGTCGCAAAAATCTTTAGTGCCCTCCTTAAACCCACTCTGGAGTAAGAGAGTAGTACCGCATCATCTGCGTAGAGAAGTAAAGGACAACGGTAATCTGCTATACGAGGGGCAAAGAAATACAGCAACAAACAGAAATGAATGTGGTAAAAAAAGTAAAATATTTAGGAAATATTTAGGAATTACGTTAACTCCCAGGAATATTGACTTATTTCAAAATAATTATGTACCAATCTGGAATAAAATTAAACGTGACTTAGATGTATGGGCAAGAATGAGACTATCGTTATGGGGAAGAATTGCAACGATAAAAATGAGTGTGCTACCGAAAATGTTGCTTTTGTTTCAAACAATACCAATAATTAAAGGTGTGACAATTTTTAAAGAATGGCAAAGAACAGTGACAAGATATATCTGGCAGGGCAAAAAGCCAAGAATTAAATTTAAGATATTAACAGATGCAAAAGAAAGAGGAGGCTTTGCCCTGCCAGACTTAAAGCTATATTATGAAGCTTCGTGTCTTTGCTGGTTGAAAGAATGGATAAAATTAGAGAACACAAAATTATTGGACTTAGAAGGATATGACAATAGATTTGGGTGGCATGCGTATTTATGGTGTGATAAAAACAGAGTGCATAAAGGTTTTGAAAACCATATTTTCAGAGGAACGTTAATTGGAGTGTGGAATAGGTATAAAAACCTATTAGAGCCTAAAACTCCAGTGTGGTTATCGCCACTGGAGATAATGAGTGTGAAAAAAGTCAATATGACAGGGAACTGGATTACATATGAAAATTTGATAATCAAAGAAGGAAATAAGTTGAATTTGAAACCATATGAAGAGGTTAAAGAAAAGGTGAATGATTGGTTGCATTATTTCCAGTTGAATGAAGTGTTTAAAAAAGAGATGCGAGAAAAAGGTTTTTCAGAAAAAAAATCAAGGTTTCATCAAGAAATTTTGAGTAGTGATGTAAAAATACTGTCAAAAATGTATAAATTATTACTTGAATGGCATACAAAAGATGAAGAAGTAAAAATGGTAATGATTCAATGGGCCAAAGATTTTGGTTATAATATACAATTAGAGGAGTGGATAAAATTATGGAAAGAGGGAATGAAATACACCGCATGTACTACGATAAAAGAAAATGTTATGAAAATGTTATATAGATGGTATATTACCCCAGTGAAACTTGGAAAGATGTTTAAAGTTAGTAATAAATGTTGGAAATGTCAGGAGAAAGAAGGAACATTTTATCATATGTGGTGGGAATGTAAGAAAGTGAAATGCTTTTGGGAAATGATTTATAATGAGATGAAAAAAATGCTGAGATATACTTTTGTTAAGAAACCAGAAGCAATGTTACTAGGCATATTAGGAAACGATGTTGAAAAGAAAGATGTGAAGTTATTTAGATATGCACTTACAGCAGCTAGAATTTTGTTGGCCCAAAAATGGAAACAGGAAGAAATGCCAACGAGGGAAGAATGGAGAATGAAACTGATGGAATATGCAGAAATGGACAAATTAACGGGAAAAATTCGAAACCATCGCGATCAGAAATTCACCGAGGACTGGAATAAATTTACAGAGTATATCAAAACTGTGTGTGAACAGGAAATAACGCTTGTTGGATTTCAGGAAGCTCTGTGAAAAGAACAGTTAGGAATGTCGCTTAAAAGACAAGATAAAATAAGGATTGTTAAAGTGCAACATAAATTTAGGAAATGTGAGAAGTTGTGAAAATTATGAAAATTGTCAGATAGGCTGATGGAAGTCTAAAAGATGTATAAGTTAATTTGGGTGTTAAATTATAAATGGAATGGTTATTGGAAATTTGAATAAAAATTAATTTAAAAAAAGAAAAGAAAGTATTTAATCCATGAATGCGTTCAGAGCTACATTGTACTAAATCCGCTTTTGCCTTGTTCATTTCTGCTATCTGTACACTTGTCTACTTGACACTATCCATATTTGCATTAAAAATCATTCTGTCGTTGACTCTCTCCCTCTCCCTCTCCCTCTCTTGTTTGATTTGGCATCTTATGGTGAAAATTCCCCAAAAGAGAATACCAGGGTAGTCTCCCATGTCTGAAAAATCCTGGAATATGTTGGTCTAGAAGACCCTGAGCTAACTGAGAACTTAAGGGACACTTAATATGTTCAGAAGGCAGTGCAAGAGTGGGGAAACATTGGCCTTCCTGATATTGCTGACCACCAAACCTGGCATTAGATATACTTTGTTTCAGACTTCATAATTGCTATTTCTTTTTTTAAAAAAAATTTTTTTATTCAAAATTAAAACAAAACATATCCAGAAACATATCATCCTTATTCCCCCCCCATTTTTCCTCTCTCCCCCACCCTTCCACACAAAACCCACCCCCCCAGCTTCCCTCAGTTCCAGTCTTTGATTTCTCTGAGAATGCTGTTTTCTGCATGTTACAAAGTTGTATAGATCCTCAAACTATTTAGCTGATTATTATCAATAAAAAGTTTGTGAATGTTTATTCAAAACCAGCCAAGGAGTCCAGTTCGCTTTGTTGCATCTTCAAATACTTTGTAAAGGGTTCCCATTCATCTTTAAAGTCACAGTTATCCTTGTCCTGTCTTCCGCTGGGTCCTAAATAGTTCAACAGTCAGTTCTAGTCTTATGAGAGAAGGAGACAAGCAAGGTGGCTTTCATGTCATGAACCACAAACAAACCAAACTATTATATGAGAGAAGTCCAAGGGATAAATGTTTATGGGATTGGTGTTTTGTTCAGATATGTGTGTGCAATATGATTCAGCTAAGGTCATTAAAACATATTACTGAAAGAAAATCATTGATATGGCAGATATCCATACAGTGGTACCTCAGGTTACATACGCTTCAGGTTACATGCGCTTCAGGTTACAGACTCTGCTAACCCAGAAATAGTGCTTCAGGTTAAGAACTTTGCTTCAGGATGAGAACAGAAATTGGGCTCCGGCGGTGCGGGAGCAGCAGGAGGCCCCATTAGCTAAAGTGGTGCTTCAGGTTAAGAACAGTTTCAGATTAAGTACGGACCTCCGGAACGAATTAAGTACTTAACCTGAGGTACCACTGTATTGTTTCTATAAATTTATGAGGGCTGGGGGATGCCATCAAGTGATGGAGGGTCTCTGACTGTACTAGAAGGCAGTAACCCGAAGTGTTTGTAACCTGAGGTGTTTGTAACCCAAGGTACCACTGTACTACTACTAAGCCAGATTTCCCCCATCTTATATTTGTGCAGGTGGTTCTTCCTACCTAAGTACAGAAACTTACATTTGTCCTAAATAAAATTCATTTTGCTAGTTTGAGCCCAGTTCTCCAATCTGTTATGGTCATCCTGAATCCCAATTCTGTCTTCTGCAGCATTAGCTATTCCTTCTAGTCTACTCATTTCCTTCGTTCAAGTCATTTATAAAGATGTTGAACAACAACAGGATAGAACCCTGTGGCACCCCACTTGTAACTTTTCCCCTAGGATGATGAGGAATCATTAGTGAGTACTCTTTGGGTTCAATCAGTCAGCAACCTATAAATCCACCTTGTTCAGCCCACATTTTAACAGCTTCCTCACAAGAATATAATGGGGGACTTTGTCAAAAGCCTTACTGAAATCAAGATACACTATGTCCACTGAATTCTTCTGGTCTGCCAAGCTTGTAAGACTCTATTAAAAAATAGTGAGATTCACCTAGCATGGCTTGTTTTTGAGAAACCAATGCTGGGTCTCACTAATCATAGCTTTCTTTGCTAAGTTCTGACAGACATCATTGATCTATATGAAAAATACAATCTCTGGCTGGTAACCAACATAAAATGCCATCATTGCTAGATAATATGGTATAGTTTGACAACATTCCCATACATTCACAGTGCATTATGTAACATGAACAAAAATATTATTGTCTGAAGCTTGCAGCACATTAATTACAAAATCTACACTGTGGATATATGGAAATGTAAACCCATGTAGGCTGATTCACGTATTATTGCATATTGTATTGCCTATCAGCCAGAGATTGTGTTTTGAAATAATTTAAACTTCTTTCATACATGTGTAGAAATAATAATAAGTGCATTTGAATTGTTACTTCATTCAATTATATTTACTGTTTGGTCAGGGATTACACTCTCCAGATTTTGTTTTCTTTAAAGGGGAATTAGATGGATTTATGGAGGACAAGGATACCAGTGGTTACAACCAGCAATGGCTAGATATAACATTTCATACCAGAGGTGGCATGACTCTGAAA
>JAXCMG010000055.1:233318-254224 GCA_034642415.1 Podarcis siculus | reverse complement strand
AGGAAGGAAGGAAGGAAGGAAGGAAGGAAGGAAGGAAGGAAGGAAGGAAGGAAGGAAGGAAGAGGAAAGCTGCAATCCTTTATCTATTTCCCTGGGATTAAGCATCTGTGAACACAACAGGGCTTACTTATCAGTAAAATGCAGATATTTTGTGCCATCAAATAGAGAAGTGTGCCTGTGTGCGTGTGAGTCTGTTTATCCCTGACTGTGTTTAAATTACATTCAGGGAGACAATGGAAAGCTGGTGGTGCCTTCCAAACATCACAATTCTCCCTAACAAATTTAGAGTTCATTAATATGAATTTCCCACTTTAGCCTTCCTAAATGTAAGATGGCAGAGCCAGCCTCCAACTCCCATCCGCCTCAGCCAGCATGTCAAATGGTCGAGGATGATGGGAGTTATGGCTCAACAACATGTGCAAGTTCCCTCTTTCTCCTCTTTTCCCCTAGACATGTGTCCCAACAGCCAGGGATCACATACTAAATATACTTACAGAGGGTAACGTAGGGTTGGGGAACCTGTGGCCCTCCAGTTGTTCAATATCCCAAGTCACCTTAGGCATCATTCCGAATGGTCAGGGATGATGTGAGCAACATCTCAAGGACCACAGGATAGCCATCCCTGTCCTAACTGGAAAGTCCATCTAGCCTATCCTTTGACAACTCTGGGAATATTCCACCTAGAAAAGAGACTTACCTGCTTCTTTGAGAAGATGAAGTAAAGATGGAAGAGTCAGATGGAGTTGTTGGAGGAACTGAAGGAAGTCTGAGCTTTTATACAGTTCAGCCAGCCTCCCCAGTGCCTAAGGTGCTGCCTCTTTCCAGCATTCTTGGCAATTGTTTTTTCATGTGCAAAAAAAAATAATAATAAAAAAAAATCAGTTTACGAAGCACAAAGAGGGAGGCCACAAAATTAAACTGTGGTAACAGTGCAGCATAATCATGACACCTATTCCTTTGTGCCTCCCTTCCTTTTAATTTTGCTGACCTCGAGTCAAATAGCTCCAGTTTGTCTGATGTTTTAAAGCAGAAACACCCAGAGGGAGGAGA
Source organism: Podarcis siculus (assembly GCA_034642415.1). Taxonomy (NCBI): domain Eukaryota; kingdom Metazoa; phylum Chordata; class Lepidosauria; order Squamata; family Lacertidae; genus Podarcis; species Podarcis siculus. The sequence continues at coordinate 253,174 of JAXCMG010000055.1, read as the reverse complement.
TGGAGATCATCAAAGCTCTTTCATCAGCACTGGGGTCTGTAGGACATCATCAAAGCTTTTTGCATATGCATACAGGATTCTGAGACATCTCCAGTAACAGTGGAAAACAGTGTCCTTGAATGTCATAGGTACGTCAGAAGAGTCCTGCTGAACAACGCCAAAAAGCCCATCAAATATGACATCCCTTTCTTTCACTTGCCCACCAGATCCCTTACCAAAATGCTAGCAAGCTGGACCTGAGTCCAGCAACACCAACACCAGTTGGAGGGAAAGAGTTGGAAAGAGCTACTTCCCCCATGCTTTCCTTCTGGGATAATCAAGAAGTATCTCGTTGTCCACTGTAGGAAACAAGATGCTAGAGGATATAGCTGTTTGGTTTGAGCCAACTGCAATGCTCTTTATATTCTTATCTTCTCCACTTGAACTCGCTCTGGCATGTCAGAGATGTTTCCTTCAGCCTAGCAAAGTTTAGGGTTAATCTGAACTGATGTACTTCAGAGCAGGAGCAGTCCTTATTTGAAAATAAGAGAAGCAGTAGTGTATGTTTGTATGTGTTTAAGAGATGTAGATACCCCTCCCACACACACATAAACAAATAATAATAATAATAAATTATTATTATTATTATTATTAATAATAATAATAATAATATGTATCCTGCCCTCCCCAGCCAAAGCCGGGCTCAGAGCGGCTAACAACAGGTAAAAATAGCACAGTGTACATAAAATTGCACAGTCAATTAATTAAAATACATTCTAGAATCAATTCAGAATCAAATTAATGGCAACCATCGGGTTAGAGTTCTATGAAGATTACAGAAGGAGAGAGGGGGTCAGACTGTGCCTTGGCCAAAGACCTGGCGGAACAGCTCCATCTTGCAGGCCCTGCGGAACGATGTCAAGTCCCGCAGGACCCTAGTCTCTTATGACAGAGCGTTCCACCAGATCGGGGCCACGGCTGAGAAAGACCTGGTGAAAAACCCAAGGCAGTGCTTGACAGCTCTCTTTGGCTTCCGCAGCCCATCCCTACTAAGGGAACTGCAGGATGGGAGGAAAAAGTACTTCAGCGCCAATAACCTCTTCCTCTGGGAATCAGTTGCATTGCAGATCCCAGACGCTGTTACGAAATTTGCTTCTTGGACCCAAGTCCAAGCCAGAAATATAAAATGACAGATGACTATTGAGGGCTTTTGTTAATCTTGCCTTGTGTTAGCTGCTTTGACATAACAACTTGCAGGCAGTTTAGAAATTCACAAAATCACAGGCGTCTAGTAATGTAAGTGAATTTGATATGTGATCTGGGACAGGTGTCTGGTGTGGAATCTGTTGCCCTCCAGATGTTTCTGGATCAAAAGTCTCATCAACCTTGCCTTCAATACCTTCATTACCTCATTTTCAGGAGAGGAGACTTCAAGTTATTGTGAACATTTGCAAACTCTTGCCAATCAGCTGGGAAGCCCACAAGACGGTCATGATTTCACTAGCACTTGCCCCCAACTTTGATTCCCAGCTACTGGTAAACAGAGGCATATTGTATCTGGCCGTGGAGGCAGAAAACAATGGCAATATTTTGTGCATGGGATGTTCAGCTGAAATCCTAAGTATGGAAGTCAAATAACCTATTGAGCCTATTTCCCGCTACTGCACATCTTTTAAGAGAATGAATGGGGCAGGGTATCTGTTGATCTATCTATCAGTATGAAACATGCAGAAGCCTCTTGTTGTTGCTGCTGTTCTCCATTCCTTCCTCTTACAGTGGAGGCAGAAAACAAGAGTTTTGTTCACAATAAAGATTTTAACCTCTGGGAAAAACTCTGGAAAAGTGATCTGAAGTTCACAGCATGTTATTCTTTGAAGGAGAACAACTTGAAAATGATTTACTCTGAGTAGGCAAAGATGCATAAGACTGAATCAGATAAGTGCTGGAGATGCAAAGAGGTTGAGGGAATGTTCTTTCATATGTAGCGGACCTGTAAAAGGGTAAAAGAGTATTGGGAAATGATCCATAATGAATTGAAAAACATATTTAAAAGTACTTTCCCCCCCAAACCAGAGTCCTTTCTGTTGGGGATAATTCAGACTGAAATTCCCAGGTGTCAAAACACGTTATTTATATGCCACTACTGCGGCCCGTGTTTTGTTAGCCCAAAAATGGAAAACTAGCAAGGTCCTAACCAAAGAAGAATGGCAACTTAAGTTGGCAGAATATGTGCAGCTTGCAGACTTAACATATAGAATAAGAGAACAAGAAGAGCATATGTTTAGAGAAGATTGGAAAATGTTTATTGAATATATGTGAAATAACAGTGGACAGGTGAAAATGCTGGCAGCATTAAGATAAATTCAACAGTGTAAATAAGTTATGATGGATGTAATAATGGAATACTGAATGGTATAGTTTCTATAAAATATGCAGGGATTTATGATATGTAAAATGAATCATAGAATGGAAGAGAAGAGAAGAATGGAAGTCATTGATATCTTAAGGATGTAAAAATTGAGTACTTTAAATTGTAAAGCATAAAATTTAATAAATATTAGGTTACGGAAAAGGGACCCCTGACCATTACGTCCAGTCGCGGATGACTCTGGGGTTGCGTGCGCATCTCACTCTAGAGGCCGAGGGAGCCGGCGTTCGTCTGCAGACAGCTTCCGGGTCATGTGGCCAGCATGACTAAGCCGCTTCTGGCGAACCAGAGCAGCGCACGGAAATGCCGTTTACCTTCCCGCCGGAGTGGTACCTATTTATCTACTTGCACTTTGACATGCTTTCGAACTGCTAGGTGGGCACAAGCAGAGACCGAGCAATGGGAGCTCACCCTGTCGCAGGGATTCAAACCGCCAACCTTCTGGTCGGCAAGCTAAGCTCTAGGCAAAGAAAACAAGAGTTTTGTTCTGTGCATGGAATGATCAACTGAAATCCTATGTCTGACAGTAACACAAGCTGCTGAGAAGATAGCCAGCTACTTCAGCTACTTTAGAGAGATTGAATAGGGACAGGTTATCTGCTGATCTGTCTGAAAGCAAGGAACATGCAAGCAATTTTATGTTTCATTAAATTTGTTTAGCAGAAGAATGAAAATGCAAAGATCAAAAGTGTCAGAAAGGGCAAGGCGCATTGTGGGGAGCTGAGGAAATGCTAACGATTTTGCATCATTTTTCTTTCTTATTAAAGTAATTAGGGGGCATGAGACGTTTCAGAAACAGTTTGCTAATTAAAGCCTTGGGGTGAAGGGGGTGTATCCCAGCTAGCTGTGGGGCCATCAGGGGACACAGCCAAAATAGTATAAAAGGGCTCCTTGGGCTGAGAAAGCCCAACAGCTTCACTTGACTTGATCTCCTTCTCTCCATTTCTACTCCTTGGAAACTTTGGTAAGTCAAGTCTACCTATATATGTTAGAATGTTATCTTTAAATGATTCTTGAACTTTCAAGTGGTTCAGATTTTTGAACTCCAAGAGAACACCAAAATTCTATTAATCTTTGAGATGTGTAGATCTTGCACCAAGAAATTAAATTACTTAATGTCATCGGCTGGTTTCTTTGTGTTTGTATCTGTGTATACACAGTCTTCAGAAAACTGGAAGCTGCCTTCTCCCAGGTTGTAGTGTTAGCCTGTTGAGCTCAGTATTACCTACAATGACCACCAGTAAAAATCCAGGATTTCTGATCAGATTCTGTCCCTGCCCAGCTGCACCCAGCCCATGACATTCTGCATGCAGAGCAGATGTTCTCCCAGTTAACTACAGCCTCTCCCCCTGCCCGCCACCCATCTTATAGTATTTAAAACATGCTTTCTGAAGTAGGTTTCTCTGTTTTCTTGGGAAGCTGGGATTCTGGGTCCCATTCTACCACACATTGTGCAAATCCAGCATTTATCATTACTGTGAGCAAAACTGTGGGATAACTAGCCTCATATGCTTAAGTCTTTTTAATTCATGAAGGGGTTAAGACCATAGAGTAAGCTGTCTTGCCAGGGTTAGCTCACCTTGAGAGGGGTTAGATAATCAAGGTTTTGTTCTCTCCCGGTCTAAGTGAGAAGTTCAGCAAGTGAAGACTCTAAGCTGGTTGATCCAGCTTTGCCGCATGACTCACACAAGCCAATCTTGAGTCCCCATAAAAAATAATTAGGAACTTTCATCATGCTGCAATTAAGCCCAGTACTGCCTGTGCAACTTGTCTGACTGATGTGTGGATAAGCACATGAAACTGACCTTTGAAGGGTTTGTAAGTAATCCAATTTTAAAATTGCCAGCCGTGTGCTCTTTTCCTATGCTCAGGAAGGAGGGAAGTTTTGGAACTTGCAAGGGCATGTTTTAAAGGTATAACAGTTTTTATGTCCATGCTTTATTTCCAGGAATTCTCTTTTATAACTTTTTTTTTTCATTGAACCAAAAAAATTATAGCACTCATCACTCTCTATGGTTGGATACATGTGCCAGTGCTCAATGGAATCCTTTTCATATTTCACCAATCATGTAACCTTCACGGGGACTGACACCAGAGGGCACCACAGACTAATATTAATGTGTTTTTTGTGGAACAAAATTTCATGGAAGATCTGTGCTTAAAAAGCAGGGTGTTGGTCCATCTAACTCAGTATTGTGTACAGTATATCTTGTGGGGTTTTTTATGAAATCAAGTATTTAGCTGGCTTGTACTGAGTCAGAATCTTGGTCCATATAGCTTGGTATTGTCTACAATGACCAGCTGTGACTCTCCAGACCAGGATTCAAAGAGGGAGCATTTCCCAGCTCAACCTGGAGATTCCTGGGACTGAACTTGAGACTTTCTGCATGCAAAACATATGTCCTTCCCCCAGAAAGTGATGGTCCTTCCCTTAAAAGAAAGAGCTCTGACCTCATGGCTCTAACCTTCCTGGAATTACCAGGGACTGGATTTAGGACCCACAAGGAAGAGAAGAGCTGTAGTGATGATGTAGAGGACAATACAGAATCCATGAATTAGGGCTTAATGTTTGACGAATAATGGAAGACAGGTGATTTTCATTTAGGAAAGATGGTATGAGTTGGGTGAAATGGAAATAAGTGAAATATCCTAATACATGAGGCAGAACCCATGCACTCCCCATTGAAGTGATGTACCCCACACTTATTTTCTCCCTTGGTGTTTTTGGTTTCAGACTCACCTCCACCCAACAATGGTTGACTGTGGTCCATCCTGCGCTGTCCCATCCTGTGCTTCCACCCCCACCGTTGGGTTCGGCTCAGCAGGAGGCCTTGGCTATGGTGGTCTCGGCTATGGATTGGGAGGTCTCGGCTATGGAAATAGAGGATTCGGCTACGGATTTGGTGGTCTCGGCTATGGCTATGGAGGTGCTGAAAGAGCAGCCAACCTCGGAGTCCTGGCAGGAGTTGCCCCATCCTGCATCAACCAGATCCCACCAGCAGAGGTCGTGGTCCAGCCACCTGCCTGCGTTCTGACCATCCCAGGGCCCATCCTCTCTGCCAGCTGTGAGCCTGTGGCTGTTGGAGGCAACACTCCATGTGCTGTTGGTGGTTCCGGGATCGTAGGAGGCTATGGCTATGGGGGCTTGGGCTATGGGTCTGGCCTCCTTGGAAGCTCTGGAGGTTTCGGCTATGGCTTGGGCTACGGGAGGGGAAGGAAGTTCGGGCGTCGTTTTAGCATCTGTGCATAGGCCGATTAAACCTGAGAAGCATATTATGAACTGATAATCAGAGAGCTTGATACAGATCCACTGGGCATGGTTCAAAAGAGCTTAATCCCAGAAACCACTGCTGAAGTTGAACCTTCTTCATCCCCCACCTCTTGGCTTTGAAGTCCAGAAAACTAAGATGCTTATATGCTAAATTTCCTCTGTATTTCTCATACAGCTATCAATGTCATTTCTTGAATCTTTTCAATAAAGCTTTTGGAGCATTACAGTAACCCATGTGTGTTGGTTTTTGTAACACTTGGCCTCAGTTCCTCACAGCAAGCTGTCCAGCTGACTGAAGCGACTTTTTGTCTAAATTAAAACTGGAATGTGTCTCAAGGCATGTTTGCCAACAAAAAATTGACAGATGTTTGGAGGTTTTATGCTTCAACTTTAAGAGATTCTGTGCTGGTAGGAAGCTATGGCTATGGGTCAGGTCTCCTTGGAAGCAATTTTGGTGGCTACCTTGGAGGTCTGAGGAGGGGTGGGCTCTTTGGAAAGAAATCCCTGCTGGGATGTTGCGGTAGTATGTGCTTTTAGATATATTGAACTCTTGAAGAACATATGTGTAATGATGCCAGGAATGACCCTGAATGGGTGAAGATGATGCAGTGTCTTGTCCTGGGACCATCATAGAAGCCAACATCTTTTGCATGAATTCTAGCCATGTTTCATTTCTCCTGCTTTTCCCCTTGAAAGTATTTAATCCATGAATGAGTTCAGAGCCCCATTGTGCTCTGTGTTTCTTTGCCTTCCTCATCTCCTTCTTCTTGCACAATTGTCAACTTGATACTTTCCACCTTTTCATTAAAGCTCATTCTTTATTCTAATATGGCTCTCTCTTCATTTGGCACCTTTTGGCAACAATTCCTCAGAGGAGGAAATCTTCCCCTTAATCTATAATACCATGGTCATTGATCAACATTACAAACACATTGTCCAGGTGTGTTTAAAAAATGGGGGGGGGGGTGGACAAATAACATAAAATTCTCCTTGGTCTCACAATCTGGCACATCAGATTTTCAGCCACAGCAATTGTCCAAGCTCTAGAATACCATGGTTTAATGTTCAAGCCCAAGGCAGTGCGCCATCACATGACTATTTCCATATGTGCCACTATGAGGAGAAACATAAAAAGTACTTTATGAGCAATTGGTGGAGTAGACAAGCCTTTTATTCCAAGCAAAGCAAGTTGATGGGTAGGTTCATTTTGTATATTAAACTGAGTTCTTTAAGTACCAGAATCAAAAATGGATAAGCAGATTTGAAAAACCCCTACATATGTACAGTACTAAGATCCAGTACTAAGATTGATGTCACCCCTGGTATCATGTGGGAAATCCAGAAAACGGTATGAGACCAGCTATGTAAGAGTTTCAAAGAGAAGAAGAAGAGGAAGACGAGTTTGGATTTGATATCCCGCTTTATCACTACCCGAAGGAGTCTCAAAGCAGCTAACATTCTCCTTTCCCTTCCTCCCCCACAACAAACACTCTGTGAGGTGAGGGGGGCTGAGAGACTTCAGAGAGGTGTGACTGGCCCAAGGCCACCCAGCAGCTGCATGTGGAGGAGCAGGTAATCGAACCAGGTTCACCAGATTACGAGTCTACCGCTCTTAACCACTACACCACACTGGCTCCATTACTTGGAGGATTCCATTACTTGCACCAAAAATGTTTTGAAATATTTCACTCCCCACAAGCATGTTCTGCTTTTCATTAGAGATTATTACTTCAAAGTCTGTTTCCCAAGGAATTTTTTGTAACCATAAAATTCTACCTCAAATAACATTTTTAAAATATGGTTGATACTTCTTCTTTGGCAACCACTTGTAGCCAAGTAAGATTTTCTTCCATAAGCACGGTATTAACAGTGAGTCCATAAGTGACTGTGTAGGCCAGTTCTGGATCCACACGTCCTTCCACAGCTGAGACATAGGTTTCCAGGCAGGAGTTGACCATGGTGAGGGTTTGCCAAAAGTGCCTTCCTCTGAGCACATTTCTCCCTTTCGTCCTGAGTTTGAGCATCTTCAAAGTCCATGACCCTTTTAGTAAAAGTTGTTCTCCAATTGGAGCGCTTGCAGGCCAGTGTTTCCCAGTTGTCGGTGTTTATACTACTTCTTTTAGATTTGTCTTCAGAGAGTCTTTAGACCTCTTTTGTTGACCACCAGCATTATGCTTTCCATTTTTAAGTTCAGAAGTTTGGAAGATGATAATCAGGCATCCGAACAACATGACCAGTCCAACGAAGTTGATGTTGAAGAATCATTGCTTCAACACTGCTGATCTTTGCTTCTTCCAGTACACTGGCATTAGTTCGCCTGCCTTCCCAAGTGATGTACAAAATTTTTCAGAGACACTGTTGATGGAAACTTTCAAGTAGTTGGAGATGGCATTTATAAAAGGTCCATGTTTCACAAGCATGCAGTAAGGTTGGCAGTACAATAGCTTTGTAAACAACAAGCATTTTGGTTTCCCTGCAAATGTCCCAGTCCTCAAACACTTGATTTGGGAGAAAGCTGCATTCACTGAACTCAGGCAATGCTGGATTTCAGCACCAATGTCAGCCCTTGTGGAAAGATAATTGCCCAGGTAAAATGTGATTGACAAGTGATCCACACTTTCCAACGTTACACCATTGAGTTGGATTTGTGGCACTGCAGGGGGGTTGTTTTGTGCTTGTTGGTGAAGTACTTTGGTTTTCTGGATGTTGAGCAATAGGCCAAGTTGTTTGTAAGCTTCGGCAAAGATATTTAGGATGGTTTGGAAGTCATCCTCTGAGTGTGCACACACTACGTTGTCATCAGCATACTGAAGCTCTATGATGGAAGGTATAGTAACCTTAAGGTAAAGGTAAAGGTACCCCTGCCCGTACGGGCCAGTCGTGTCCGACTCTAGGGTTGTGCGCCCATCTCACTTAAGAGGCCAGGGGCCAGCGCTGTCCGGAGACACTTCCTGGTCACGTGGCCAGTGTGACGAAGCTGCTCTGGCGAGCCAGCACCAGCGCAGCACACAGAAATGCCGTTTACCTTCCCGCTATAAAGCGGTACCTATTTATCTACTTGCACTTAGGGGCGCTTTCAAACTGCTAGGTGGGCAGGAGCTGGGACTGAAGACGGGAGCTCACCCCGCCGCGGGGATTCGAACCGCCGACCATGTGATTGGCAAGTCCTAGGCACTGAGGTTTTACCCACAGCGCCACCCGCGTCCCAAGTAACCTTACTCTTTGCCTTTAGCGTATTCAGATTAAAGAGCTTTCCATCTGTTCAATATATGATTTCTACTCCAGTGGTGAGTTTCCCCTCAACAAAGTGTAGGATCATAGCAATGAAAATAGTGAATAGAGTTGGGACGGTAACACAACCCTGTTTAACACCTGACCCCACTGTGAATGGTTCACTTTGAGAGCCATTATTATCTGTGATTGTTGCTGTCATATTATCATGGAGGAGCTGAATGATGTTCACAAATTTATCTCGGCAGCCAATTTTCAGAAGGACAGCCCAGGGGGCATTACAATTTATAGTATCAAAGGCCTTAGTCAGGTCAATAAATGCCGTATACAGGAATTGGTTTTGCTCTCCGCATTTTTCTTGAAATTGTCAAGAGGTGAAAATCATGTCCACTGTCCTCCTAGAAGGTCTAAAACCTTTTTGGGATTCAGGAAGGGTAACCTCGGATATTGTTAGGAGATGGTTTGCTAAGATTCTTCAAGTATTTTGCCGCTCACAGCTAATAAAGAGATGCATTGATAGTTTCTGCAATCCATTTCATCACCTTTTCTTAAAGAGATTAATAATTTTGGCATCCCTAAAGTCTGCTGGGATCTCCTCTCTCTCTCTCGCAGACTCTTTTTTCCCAATGAGCTTGTGATACTACACCCTTTGTTGTAGCGGGAGCATTCACCATAAGGTGTTCTAAAGCAGTCAGCTCTCAGTCTGCTTAAATGGCTGTGCATGGTTTTAACAGAAAGAAAAACAACTAATTAAAATCAAACCATGGCCATGCTACACTAGGAGTTTTAGTCAAGATCTGTTCTTTACATTGGGGAGGAACCAGTTACATAAAAACAAACAAACCCTGAGTCTACATAGACCTGATTGTTCCTAGCCAGTGGCATAGAGTGGGGTGGGGGAGTAGAGGGGCAATTCCCCGGGCACAAAATTGCTAGGGGTGCAAAATTTCAACACCTGGTGCTGCCTCAATACAGCTGTGCAATTCCATTGCTGGGCCCAGTTGAAAATGGCTTCTCTCTGTGAAGCAGGAAGTGACCTCTCCAGAAAGTGACCTCTCCAGTCAACAGAATGACATCATCATCATCCTCATCATAATTCTGTTGGCCTCTCCCAACAGAATATTAAAAACACGATAAAACATCAAACATTGAAAGCTTCTCTAAATATGACTGACTTCAGATGTCTTCTTAAAGTCAGATACTTGTTTATTTCTTTGACATCTGATGGGAGAGCAGGTGCCACTACCGAGAAGGCCCTCTGCCTGGTTCCCTGTAACCTCACTTCTCGTAGTGAGGGAACTGCCTGAAGGCCCTTGGCACTGGACCTCAGTGTCCGGGCTAAATGATGGGGGTGGAGGCACTCCTTCAGGTATTCTGGGCTGAGGCCTTTTAGGGCTTTAAAGGTCAGCACCAACACTTTGAATTATACTCAGAAACGTGCTCTTATCTCTGTGGTTGCAATCTCCTGGGTGACGCGGACGCTGTTAGGTGGCTGAATGTGCACACATATTCTGTCCATTTAATCCCACTCTGTATGGCCCCAGGCACTGGCAACCCATGCTTTGCCTCTGTTCCCAGCCTTCCCAGTTTCTTGATCTTCTTAATACGCAAATGTTCTGCACATGGGATATTTCATTAATTGTCACCTACACTTTTGGGAAAATACCATTTGTTGTAGTGCTTCACAACTCCCTAGGCATCCACAACCGACATAAACCCCCTTTCCCCAAAATACATTTACTCCATCAGTCAAAGGAAATGCCTCAGATAGTTCTCAATCTGCTGTCTATATTTACTTCCTTTTTGAAGTCAGTCATTTCAGCAAAGTCTGGCGGGGTGAGAAATCCTATTCTTGAATCCATCTCTTTCTGTATCTGTTTCATCACAAACTGAATTAGCTCCCTGCATATTAGACACAGACTCCGCCTCAACAGAAAACAGTCTCCAGGTTTGCTTACAGCAGCTTTTACCTTTTGACTCCTAGTGACAAGGTAAACCTTCTCTCTGGCTCCCAGTACATTCTGCCTAAGAATTTTGGCTCATCTTTCTCTCTCCAGTAAATCTTTGCCTCAGACACTGGGAGCTAATCTGGATGCCGTCGGTGACCTTTGCTGTTTTGTGAGGAAACATCTTTTTGGAAGTATTTAGATCTTCTCTTAATAAAGTGATTCCTGTACCTGTGTCTAGAAATGCCCAATGTGTGTTGTTAGTCATTAAAACTTCCTCCATTAACTCAGTGTCAAAGCTTGCGGCTTTCTCAAACCTCATTTTACAGAGTTTGACCTTTTGGGAGGGCTTGGACTGGTTTGGACTCGGTCTCACCCTTATGTTGCCCTCCCCTTATGGTTTTGATCCATGGGCTACTTTTAAAATGAGGCTGCATTTTAATTTGCATTTTAACCTGGAATTTAAATCAGGGGTTTTTTCTATTGTGTTTTTATTGTAATTTTACTGGTGTTAGCTGTCCTGAGCCCGGTTCTGGCCGGGGAGGGCGGGGTATAAATAAATTATTATTATTATTATTATTATTATGGCGAGATGTCTACAGCTTTTGCCATTTTAACTGGGGAGCTTGGGCACTAGATGCTACTGACCTGACTTCGCACCTTTCTCTGTGCAGTTTGCTTGCCTCTCTCCTCATCTTCAAGGCTAATTGGTCTGCTAACACAACCACCTCATGGACATTCTGAGGATTTCTGTCTCTCAAAATTCGAGAACATGTATAGAGAGACTTTTTTCTCCCTTTCTCATATTGCTAGAAGCAGGGGTCATGCAGGGTACCAGAATCTTGCAGAATTCAGTGGAAGCAAAAGGATATAGTTCTTCACAAAATGCATAAACTTCTAGATTCAGTACCAGAAGATGTGGTGATTGCCACTAGTTTGGATGGCTTTAAATGCTGATTACAGATCAAAAAATGAAGTCAAGGTTTAAATGTGCTTAATATATTTCTTTAACTCGTGTATGCAATAATTTAAAACTTTATCAAAATACAGTATTTGACTGAGAGGCTGGATAATCCTGCACCATTTGACTACATTATCTCCCATCAAAAATATGTTATTGTCCAAAACATATCGATTACAAAAGCTGCATTCCACAATACATTCCACACTGTGTACGTATGCAAATGTTGCAAAACTACAAAAGATTATCTAGCTATTATGACTGTTGCTTCTCTGAATAAATAATGGTTTGAGGCACTCTAAAAGGGGACCCAGCACTTGTTTTGAAAAAGGGGGAAATGATAATTCTCTCAAGGCGAATGGACCTTATTTTAACCACATAGAACTATACCATTCAGGGGGACAGAGAGAAAGATGTCCTGCAAATGTTCCAGTTTTAGTTTGGCCAAAAACTGCTTCAGAAAGCTGAGGCCCTGGACACCTTGCTATGCGGAACTGAGGCTTTACATTTAAAAACCAAGACAAACAGGTTATCAGAATGCAGAACAAGCTTTATTGAAAAGGTCAAAGTAAGAGCATTGAAAGGGGCAAAGAAGAAAATCGGTGTAGAAGGATCTTTTTTCTTCTGCACTCTGAAGCAAAGAACGGAGGATGAATTCCAGGAGCGATTGCTTGAGTTCAGCTTTTCTGAACCATGGCCGATAGATCTGTATCAAGCCCTCTGATTATCAGTTCAGGATATGCTTCTCAGGTTCAATTGGCCTATGAACAGATGCTAAAACGGCGCCCAAACTTCCTTCCCCTCCCGTAGCCCAAACCATAGCCGAAACCTCCAGAGCTTCCAAGGAGACCAGACCCAAAGCCCAAGCCCCCATAGCCTCCTACGATTCCGGAACCACCAACGGCACATGGAGTGTTGCCTCCAACAGCCACAGGCTCACAGCTGGCAGAGAGGATGGGCCCTGGGATGGTCAGAACGCAGGCAGGTGGCTGGACCACGACCTCTGCTGGTGGGATCTGGTTGATGGGTTTAGGGATAATCCCATCTAGGATGCCAAGGTTGGCTGCTCTTTCAGCACCTCCATTTCCATAGCCGAGACCACCAAATCCGTAGCCGAATCCTCCATTTCCATAGCCAAGACCTCCCAATCCATAGCCGAGACCACCATAGCCAAGACCTCCTGCTGATCCAAACCCAACAGTGGGGGTGGAAGCACAGGATGGGACAGCGCAGGATGGACCACAGTCAACCATTGTTGGGTGGAGGTGAGTCTGAAACCAAAAACACCAAGGGAGAAAATAAGTGTGGGGTACATCACTTCAGTGGGGGTGGACCACAGTCAATTTTGGCTGAAGAAGAATCTAAAGTATACAGTTGAAGAACTGAGTTGAATATGGAGCATGAGAACCAAAGAGGGCCACATAATTATAAAAGCTCAGATATAACATACTTCAGGGAGAGTCAGTGTGTAGTTTTTTCTGATGTTGCAGACTTCAATTCGCATCAGACCCAACCAGCATGAACAACAGAGAAGGGTGATGAGACTATAGGAACCTCACTATAACTACTGAGTTATACACCCTGTGGTAGACACTGAGAACTACACCGCTGTGGTAGACACTGTAGAAAAACAAGAAAATACTCACATACCTTATTAGGTCTCCATGTTTCCATGATCGTGCTCTGAATAAAGAAGCTTGTTATGTCAACAATTCTATCAAGCATTTTTTGACAGGCTGGACCACTATAAACTATTATCAACCCACTATAAACTATTATCGACCCAATCTGTTATCTATTTACCTGGGATTAAGCATTAGTGAATACAATTGGGTTTACTTATTAGTAAAACGCAGAGTTTTGTGCTATAAAAGGCAGAAATGTGTGTATGTGTGTGTGTGTGTGTGTAAATGGCATTTAGGAAGAGAGATAATAGAAACTGGTGCCACGTTCTAAATATCACAATTACCATATTTTTTGCTCTATAAAATGCACCAGACCACAAGACGCACCTAGTTTTTGGAGGAGGAAAACAAGAAAAAAAATATTCTGAATCTCAGAAGCCAGAACAGCAAGAGGGATCACTGCGCAGTGAAAGCACAATCCCTCTTGCTGTTCTGGCTTCTGGGATAGCTGCGCAGCCTACATTCACTCCATAAGATGCACACACATTTCCCCTTACTTTTTAGGAGGGAAAAAGTGAGTCTTATAGAGCAAAAAATACGGTATATTTAACAGGCATACATGACATTACCATGGAGATCTTCTCCTACTATGCTTGCTGAATGGCACAACCAGACTTCAACTCCCATCTGCCTCAGCCACCATAGACAATGGCCATGGAATATAAGAGCTATAGCTCATAAACATCTGCAAAGCCCCTGGTTCTCCTTCCCGGTTCTAAACATATGTCCAAAGAATCAGGGATGATTTATTTTATAAACCTGCAGGGGGTGAAGGAGGGATGGGGAACCTGTGGCCCTGAAGTTGTTGCAGGATCCCAAGTCCTCTCAGCCAGCATTCCCAATGGACAAGAATGATGGAAGCAGCATTGCAAGGATCACAGGATACCCATCCCTGCTCTAATTGGAAGAGCCATCTAGCCTTACTTTAATGTGAACCTATGAGAGGCTTGGAAATATCCCCCCAAGAAAATAGGCTTACCTGCTGCTTTGGTGAGATGTAGTGAAGACAGGAGAGTCAGATGAAGCTGTTGGAGAAACTGGGAGAACTTTGAGCTTTTATACAGTTCTGCAAGCCGCCCCCGTCACCAAGGGACTGCCTCTTCTGACTAATATTTTATTTAGTTGTTGACAATTTAATGTGCAAAATTACTTCACTAAGCACAAAAGGTCACAAAATTAAGTGGTTGTAATAATGAAAGACTAATAGTCTCAACACCATTCCCACTCCCTTCCTTTTAATTTTGCTGACTTCGAGTCTGAAGCTTGAAACCAGATGCGCCCAGAGGGAGCAGATAGAGATCTTCAAAGCTCTTTCATCAGCTTAATGGACTCTAGGACCTCATCAAAGATTTTGCATATGCATACCGGATTCTAAGAGATCTCCAGTATCAGTGTCCTCACGAAAATCCATCAGCACACAGTTGTATTCAGTTTCCCCTCATCTACACATTACTGCAGTGCAATTCTCTTTAATATCATACATTGTTGTGCCTTCTTTTCTTTAAGATATACATCTGCAGGCACAGTTTACTTCGATGTATTCATTTTGCTACCCATTACAGTGCTACCTTGGTTCTCAAACAACTTATTTGTCGAACAAATCAGCTCCCGAACGCCGAAAACCTGGAAGTAAGTGCTCCAGTTTTTGAATGTTTTTTTGGAAGCCAAACGCCTGACGCAGCTTCCCCCTGACAGCAGGAAGCTCCTGCAGCCAATCGGAAGCCACCCCTTGGTTTCCCAATGGTTTTGGGAGTCAAACAAATTAAGTTTGAGACCCAAGATTCCACTGTACTTGGATAACTGCACTGGGAAATGCAGACAGCTACAGATTTTGTAGCACAGCAATGTTTCAGTTTGCACATTGTTTCAAAAAGGGCTGAATAAATTTTATTTTTCTTTAAGGGTCAATTGAATTGAATTTCTCTCCCATTCCTAATCTCACCTGCCTCGTCGCCCCTCTGTCACTGAAAAAACTTCATTCCTGTTTCTACTTAAACTTACTCCACTTGGTCCTTGTTCCCTTCTGTCATGGTAGTATATATGGTTGTGACAAGATATCACTGCACTCCCATCAGCTCCAGCCAGCATGGCCAATAGTCAGAAATTACGTGAGTGAAATCCACAAAAACTAGGGGGAATCCTGTTGGCTACCTCTGCCCTGCTTAAATTAAGCCTAAAGCAAATACATCCAATCCAGGAATTCGGAATCTGTGGAACCTCCTCTATTGCTGAGGTTCATATCCGAGGAAAAGTGTGCACAGTTCCCTATTCAGACCCGCTTCTTCTCATTTTGTAACAATGCCAGAGGCTGAGCTATAAATGGCCAATAGCTATGATAGCAGTGTTTGAAATTCACCAGGTGCCAGGCTCATTTTACACCTGGCTATTGGCCACTTGCGACCAACTGCAGATGCCCAGGCACCAGGATGGTGCCTGATGTCTCCACCATCTGGAGGTACATGACTGGGGATCCATGGATCTTGGCTGTTTTCATACACTAGCAGCAGATCCTGTAGAATTCTATTAGAATTCTAATTCTATCTGCATAATCAGAATGAACTTCATTCTGTTCTCAATGACCAACTTCAGGAGCCAAAAGGTTCTATTGAAAAATACAACTTTTGAGCCATCTGGCCCCAACATGGCAAGTAGGCATTCCATTTTGGCAACTGTAACCCCGGTTTAAGGAGCCATAGTTCACCTAGCTTATATATCTGAGCTTCCAACACTGTATGCATGTTCTATTTCCACTATCAGAGACAGTAAGCCTCTGATTACCAGGTGTGGGGAATATCAGTTGGTGACTTTGCTGTTGCATTCAGATCTTGTTTGAAGACTTCCCATTAGGAGATCTGATTGGCCACTGGGAGAATAGGATGCTGGGCTTAATGGGTCACCTTTAGCCTGATCCAGAAGGATTCTTTTTTAGAACTACGTAAATTCTTGGAGAATGAGGGTATCAATGGTCACGAGCCATGATGACTATGTTCTATAACTACTGTCAGCACGCTTTTGTATACCTATTGCTGGAAATCACTGCTGTCGGATTCAGGCCATGACGGTGAGCTTTCCCTAGACATGTGTGATAACAGAATGCTGAATTAGATGGGCCTTTGGTCTGATCCAGTCGACCATTTTTATGTCCTTAAATCCCTGGTTCTTCGAAAACAGCTGGTACTATATGAACCTTTTATTTCTTCAAATATCTTCTTTGAAAAGAATTCCCAAATAGTTGTGGAAATTCTCATACGATTCCTTGCTTTATTGCGTACACTTATCCATACCTCGCTATATGGTACGTTTGCATCATTGAAGACTGGAAGAGCCTTGTTCTCAATGACCAACCAGATGTCTATGGGAAGCCCAGCAAGCACAAACTGAGCATAACAGCAACTCTTCCCCCGCCCAAAAAAAATATTCGCGATTATAATGCATTTTTTGTATGTTATTTTCACTTAGTACAATATATGTCCATTCTTATGCACAATTTTGTACACATCAACTGGCTGCAGAACTGCATGAAATATTCGTGTACGTGTGGATTTCATAGGAGTACACTGCTTCAGAAAACGCAACCTGGATCATTTCAGAAAACACAACCTGGATCAAATTTCTCCCCCAATCTTACCTCCAACAGTGGAGGTTAAACATAAACAAAACCTGCTATGTGTTGTGCACAGAATGACTAACTAAAATCCTGGGTATTAAAGTCAATTAGACTTCTGAGAAAATCAACAACTATTTTGAAAATAATGAACGGGGACAAAACACCTTTTGATCTGCCTGCCAGGAGGAACAGACAATTTTTTTTATTTTTCTTAATCTTTTATTAACTTTGTCTTGTGGAAGAATAACTATGAAGAGAGTGGGGTGCTGTGAAAACACTTTTGCCTCGTTTCTTAATTAGGGCCATGATGCATTCCAAAAATTGCTTACTAATTAAAGCTGGAGGGGAAAGGAGGTGTATCCAAGCTGGATGTGGAGCCACCAGCAGATACAGATGAAATGGTATAAAAGGGCTCCCTGAGCTGAGATCTTCCAACAGCTTCCTTTGGCTTCATCTCCTTCACTTCATTTCTACTCCTCTGAGACTTTGGTAAGTCAAGTTTGTGCACATATGATGTTATATTTGAATGATTCTTGCAGTTGTCAGAGCGTTCAGGTAACTGAACTCCAAAAGAAGGCTAAAATTCTATTACTCTGTGAATTGGGTAGATCTTCCACGAGGAACCTTACACTCTTAAGTTGTTGGCTGGCTTCTTTTCTATATGTACCTTATGAAATCAAGTATTTAGCTGCCTGATTCTGAGTGTTAGTCCATCTAGCTCAGTTTTGTCTACACTAACCAGCTGTAGTTCTCCAGAGTTTCAAGAAGGGAGTCTTTAGCAGCTCAATCTGCAGATTCCAAGGACCAAACCTGGGATGTTCTGAATGAAAACCACGTGTTCGGCCACTGAACAATTGTCCTCCCCCTAAAATTAAAGTAAGGTTCTAATCTTCACGGTTCCAAATAAATACCTGACTCAAATGAGCATAGGGAGTTGTCCTGTACCATGACAGACCATTGGAATCCCTAGTTCAGTTTTACCTACTCAGATTGGCCATTGTTCTACAGGCCTTGAAGCAGGGGACATTCCTAGACTATCCTGAAATTATCAGGGATTGGATTTGGGATCCACAACGAAGAGAAGGGCTGTAGTAACAAAAGCAGAGAAGAATAAAGGTTTCAGGCATGAGGGCTTAATGTTTTCAGAATTATCAAAGACAGCTGATTTTCTCTTTTTTTTTAATAAAAATTTTATTGGTTTTTTAACACATATTAAGCACAAACAATACACAATACAATAACAAACAAACACATAAACAAATATAATTTCAAGACCTTCTTTTCTTAAACCCTGTTTCTCCGACTTCCCCATACCTTCCCTTTCTGCATCCCTGTTTTCAAATTTCTTTCAGCAAATCCTCACTTCAAAATTTAATTAATTGCCCTTTTACCCCCTCTGTCTTTTACCTAATAAATACAGCTGTAACTTCTTATTTTCTTTAGCCTTGACGTTTTAGCACTCATTTATTTTGTAAAAGTTCTTGAGATAAACTTTAAATTTCTTCCAATCTTCCTCCACCGTCTCTTTTCCTTGGTCTCGGATTCTGCCAGTCATCTCGGCCAGTCCCATGTAGTCAATCACCTTCGTCTGCCATTCTTCCAGTGTGGGTAGTTCTTGTGTCTTCCAATACTTCGCTAAAAGGACTCTTGCTGCTGTTGTGGCATACATAAAAAATGTTCTGTCTTTCTTTGGCACCAATTGGCCGACCACGCCCAGGAGGAATGCCTCTGGTTTCTTAAGAAAGGTATACTTAAATACCTTTTTCATTTCATTATAAATCATCTCCCAAAAGGCCTTAATCCTTGGGCAGGTCCACCAAAGGTGAAAGAATGTACCTTCAGTTTCTTTGCATTTCCAACATTTATTGTCGGGCAAATGATAGATTTTTGCAAGCTTAACTGGGGTCATGTACCACCTATAAGTCATTTTCATAATATTCTCTCTTAAGGCATTACATGCCGTAAACTTTATACCGGTGGTCCATAACTGTTCCCAGTCAGCAAACATAATGTTATAACCAATGTCTTGTGCCCACTTAATCATAGACAATTTAACGATTTCATCCTGTGTATTCCACTTCAGCAACAAATTATACATTCTTGACAAAATTTTTGTATTGGGTTCTAACAATTCCGTTTCTAGTTTGGATCTCTCCACATGGAAGCCAATTTTCCTGTCTTGTTTGTACACCTCCATTATTTGATAATAATGGAGCCAGTCTCGAACTTTAGACTTCAATTTCTCGTAACTCTGTAATTTCACTTTTTCACCCTCTTGTTCTAGAATTTCCCAATATTTTGGCCATTTAGATTCCATATTAAGTTTTTTCACCTCCTTAGCTTCCATTGGCGACAGCCACCTTGGGGTTTTGTTTTCCAACAAGTCTTTATAATGAATCCAAACGTTATATAATGCCTTCCTAACCATATGGTTTTTAAAACCTTTATGAATTTTTACCTTGTCATACCATAAATATGCATGCCAGCCAAACATATTATTAAACCCTTCCAAATCTAGAATGTCTGGTTTCTCTTCAGATCATATAAATCTTTCGCCTTTTACTAAAGACAGCTGATTTTCAGTGATGGAGAAAGGAAGATGGATTGAGTTTAGTCAACTGGGAATGGGTAAAATATCCTACTGCCACAGGATGATTATGTCTGAAATATTCTCCCCACTGTCCATTGAAGTGATGTACCCCACACTTATTTTCTCCCTTGGTGTTTTTGGTTTCAGACTCACCTCCA
>JAXCMG010000055.1:183842-232918 GCA_034642415.1 Podarcis siculus | reverse complement strand
CCTGTGGCTGTTGGAGGCAACACTCCATGTGCCGTTGGTGGTTCCGGAATCGTAGGAGGCTATGGGGGCTTGGGCTATGGGTCTGGTCTCCTTGGAAGCTCTGGGGGCTTTGGCTATGGTTTGGGTTACGGGAGGGGAGCACTCCTTGGAAGGAAGTTCGGGCGCCGTTTTAGCATCTGTTCATAGACCAATTAAACCTGAGAAGCATATCTTGAACTGATAATCAGAGGGCTTGATACAGATCTATCGGCCATGGTTCAGAAAAGCTGAATTCAAGCAATCACTCCTGGAATTCATCCTCTGTTCTTTGCTTCAGAGTGCAGAAGAAAAAAGATCCTTCCACACCGATTTTCTTCTTTGCCCCTTTCAATGCTCTTACTTTGACCTTTTCAATAAAGCTTGTTCTGCATTCTAATAACCTGTTTGTCCTGGTTTTTAAATGTAAAGCCTCAGTTCCGCATAGCAAGGTGTCCCGGGCCTCAGCTTTCTGAAGCAGTTTTTGGCCAAACTAAAACTGGAACATTTGCAGGACATCTTTCTCTCTGTCCCCCTGAATGGTATAGTTCTATGTGGTTAAAATAAGGTCCATTCGCCTTGAGAGAATTATCATTTCCCCCTTTTTCAAAACAAGTACTGAGTCCCCTTTTAGAGTGCCTCAAACCATTATTTATTCAGAGAAGCAACAATCATAATAGCTGGATAATCTTTTGTAGTTTTGCAACATTTGCATACGTACACAGTGTGGAATGTATTTTGGACTACAGCTTTTGTAATCAATATGTTACAAGACTTTGGACAATAACATATTTTTGGTGGGTGATAATGTAGTCAAAAGGTGCAGGATTATCCAGCCTCTCAGTCAGATACTGTATTTTGATAACAGTTTAAATTATTGCATACACGAGTTAAAGAAATATATTAAGCACATTTAAACCTTGACTTCATTTTTTGATCTGTAATTGGCATTTAAAGCTATCCAAACTAGTGGCAATCACCACATCTTCTGGTCCTGAATCTAGAAGTTTATGCATTTTGTGAAGAACTATATTCTTTTGCTTTCACTGAATTCTGCAAGATTCTGGTTCCCTGCACCACCCCTGCTTCTAGCAAGATGAGAAAGGGAGAAAAAAGTCTCTCTATACATGTTCTCAAATTTTGAGAGACAGAAATCCTCAGAATGTCCACGAGGTGGTTGTGTTAGCAGACCAATTAGCCTTGAAGAGGAGGAGAGAGGCAAGCAAACTGCACAGAGAAAGGTGCGAAGTCAGGTCAGTAGCACCTAGTGCCCCAGCTCCCCAGTTAAAATGGCAAAAGCTGTAGACATCTCGCCCTAATAATAATAATAATAATAATAATAATAATAATAATAATAATAATTTTTATTTATACCGAACCCGACCCGGCCAGAGCTGGGCTCAGGGTGGCTAACACCAGTAAAATTACAGTAAAAACATACCAGAAAAAACCCCCGATTTAAAATACAGGTTAAAATTCAATTTAAAATGCAGCCTCATTTTAAAACTAGCCCATCGATCAAAACCATAAGGGGAAAGAAACAAAAGGGTCAGACTGAGTCCAAACCAGTCCAAGCCCTCCCAAAAGGTCAAACTCTGTAAAATGAGGTTTGAGATAGCCGCAAACTTTGACACTGAGTTAATGGAGGAAATTTAATGAATAACAACACACATTGGGCATCTCTAGACACAGGTACAGGAATCATTTTATTAAGAGAAGATCTAAATACTTCCACAAATATGTTTCCTCACAAAACAGCAAAGGTCACAGATGGCATCCAGATTAGCTCCTAGTGTCTGAGGGAAAGATTTACTGGAGAGGGAAAGATGAGCCAAAATTCTTAGGCAGAATATACTGGGAGCCGGAGAGAATGGTTGACTGGTTCTGGGCTGGTATGGGTCTGGTCTCCTTGGAAGCAATTTCGGTGGCTACCTTGGAGGTTCCCTTTATGGTCTGAGGAGAGTGGGCTCTTTGGAAGGAAGGCCCTGCTGGGACGTCGTGGTAGTGTGTGCTTTTAGACTCTTGAAGAACAAATGTGTGATGATGACAGGAATGACCCTCAACGGGAAAAGATGATGCAGATCCATTACTGAGTGTCTCATTCTGGATTCTGAAAAATCTGAGCTTTTGGGACCATCATCAAGCCCAACAACTTTTAAATGGCTCTCAGCAACCTTTCCTTACTCCTTTTCAAGTCTTTCCTCAAAGTCTGTAGACCAGTAATAAGTTCAGAGCCACGTTCCGTTGTGTGTGCTTTTTCCTTGTTCATTTCTGCTTCTTGTACAATTGCCCACTCAATATTTTCAATAAAGCTCATTCTGAATTCAAATATGTCTCTCTTTCTTGGTTTGTTACCTGCTCTTATTTCTCAAAAGGAAGGGGGGGAGAGGGTATTCTCTCATGCTGGAACAGTTTTGGAGTATTTTGTCCTAGGGAGTTCCTGAGCTAACAGAGAACCGAAGGGAAGACATACTAGGCTCATAAGTTAGTGGAAGAGTGGGAAACTGCATGAATTCAATATTTATCGCATTTGTATCCAACCCTTTCTTCAGGGAGCTCAAGGTAGAACATATAGTCCTCCTCCTCCCCATTTTATCCTCACAACAATCCTGTGAATTTTGTTAGGCTGAGAGTGAGTTGACTGGCACAAGCTCACCCAGTGACCTTCATGGCCAAGTGGGGCTTTGAACTCTATTTCCCCAGGTCTTAGTCCAACACTCTAACCACTACACAACACTGGCTCCTTGGGCTTCCCAAATGTTGCTAAGGTACAACTCCAACCATCCCTGGCCACTGGTTGTACTTTGTTTTGGACCTAATATTTCTTAAAGTCTAACAGGAACCAAGTTAAATCTTCTTTGGGGTGGAAGGAGGATGCTCTCTGTGCAACCTGTCCAAAGAGAGATCCTTACTGTTGACTTAGGAGCATCCCTTCATTATTGAGGAGTTGGAGGATAGGTATATAGGAAGCTGCTTTACACTGAATCACACTGGGTCGATCTAGATCAGTGCTGTCTTTAGTGTCCGGCAGTGGTTTTCCGAGCTCGACTTGGTGATGCCAGGGAGTGCCTTCTGCATGCAAAGCAGGTGCTCTACCATGGCAACATGGTCCTTCCTGTAGAAGTAAAACAGAATCCCAGTCCTTATGATTCTGAATAAAAGGCTGGTTTAAGTAGGGGCATCAGGAGCTACTTCATATGGAGTGAGACCGTTGGTTCATACAGCTCTGTATTGTCTATGCTGACTGTCAGTAGCTATCCAGGGTTTCCAATAGGGGTCTTTCCCAGCCCTGGTTGGAGATGCAATGGATTGAAATTTGGATATTCTGCATGCAAAGCAGGTACTCTGCAACTGATATGTGGCTCTGTGAAATCTTAGTCAAAGACAAGTGGAACAAGGGGTCTTCCTCAGTGCTCACGTCTCAGGGATCGTGCTGAGGAGGGCTGCACTGAGGAGCAATGGCCGGAGTCTCCCCCTCCCCCTGCTCCTGAATCTTCCCAGGAACAGTGGGACAGTATATGTCAGGAGCATAGCCGAGCCAAGAGATGAAGGAGATGGAAGAGAAACAGGGTGTGACTCTCAACATGAAAGACTGCAATTAGAGCAGGAGGAAGAGGGCTCAGCCCCCTTTCTCCAAGTCTTCACTGAGTTAGTTAGAGCAGACACAGAAAGCTCACAAGACGAGGGAGGGGAAGAGATAGACGGCACTGGAGGGGTTGTTGTTTTTATTGTTGTTTAGTCGTTTAGTCGTGTCCGACTCTTCGTGACCCCATGGACCAGAGCACGCCAGGCACTTCTGTCTTCCACTGCCTCCCACAGTTTGGACAAACTCATGCTGGTATCTTCGAGAACACTGTCGCACCATCTCGTCCTCCGTCGTCCCCTTCTCCTTGTGCCCTCCATCTTTCCCAACATCAGGGTCTTTTCCAGGGAGTCTTCTCTTCTCCTGAGGTGGCCAAAGTCTTGGAGCCTCAGTTTCACGATCTGTCCTTCCAGTGAGCACTCAGGCCTGATTTCCTTAAGAATGGATAGGTTTGTTCTTCTTGCAGTCCATGGGACTCTCAAGAGTCTCCTCCAGCACCATAGTTCAAAAGCATCAATTCTTCGGCGATCAGCCTTCTTTATGGTCCAGCTCTCACTTCCATACATCACTAAGGGGTTACTAAGCAACAATCAGATAGGCAGAGGACTGAGCGCTCATCCTTGGACAGTGTAGATTTCCCCCTTCCCTCTGCTCACGTCCAAAGTGCTGAAAAGGTCAGATTGCAACAGTAGTGCAAAAGGGGAAAGGTGGGACGTTGGCATTTTTTCTGTTGTGACACAAGTGATTTCTCAGAATGACCAGCTGATTTCTATGGAGCAGAGGGCTGTAGCCATGCTCTGATTGTATTGTGAATAAATGAAACCATTGAAAACTGCCAGAGACTCGTTAATTCTTATCTGGGCTTGGAAGCCTGCCTGGAAATCATTATGGTATAGATTTGGAATACAGTGGTTTGCAGAGTGACATAGTTCAGAAGACAGAAGTTGGGAAGAACTGGGTGGTGAACAGCTAGGAGGAGAAGAACTGGGGGAGAGAGAGTTAAT
Source organism: Podarcis siculus (assembly GCA_034642415.1). Taxonomy (NCBI): domain Eukaryota; kingdom Metazoa; phylum Chordata; class Lepidosauria; order Squamata; family Lacertidae; genus Podarcis; species Podarcis siculus. The sequence goes on along the minus strand of JAXCMG010000055.1, from coordinate 228,316 downwards.
AGACTCTCTTTCACTGGAAAGCATTCATCTGCTCAGCCCAAGGTCAAGGAGAGCAGATAAGGTGGCAGCACAGAAAGCAAAGTGCTTGTGAGATCAGGTTGCAAGACATGGATGTGACGTGGATGACAAGGGGGGAAGTGGGTGGAATCCTTAATTGGGAGCACCTTCATTCCTAGAAATGGATTCTTTGTTCTCTCACTGTGATCATTAAAGTTTCTAACTGGTAAGAGACTCATTTTGCTTTGTTCTGCTTATCAACTGCCAAAGGGGGTGAGGAGCCATGTCCCTGAAGCCTGACATCACGTAATTTGTAATACACAATTTATTGCCACCACTTGGGTCATATTTATAAATATGACCCAAGTGGTGGCAGCAAATTGTGTATTACTGAGGGTCCTAGGCCATGAAGGGCTTTAAAGGTCAAAACCAGCACCTTAAATCTGACCCTGTACTCCACCGGGAGCCAGTGCAGCTGGAAAAGCGCTGGGTGAATATGCTCCCATGGCAGAGACCCCGTGAGAAGCCTCGCTGCAGCATTCTGCACCCGCTGGAGTTTCTGGGACAGCTTCAAGGGCTGTAATTTGCTTGCCTGATGAAGTCTCTCCCCTCAAACTATTGTGTACCTATTTACTGCATTCTTATCCACTCTTCAGCTAAGACAGTTTGCAGAACAGCTTACTGAGATTATGAAGCCCATCCCTGCCCTTTGGCTTAAAACTAAAAAGACACAACACAAGTCAAAAGTTGCTGGCTCCAAGTGAGCTGATGGAGCAGTCCTGCTCCCATTTCCTCCCTCCCTGCTCCCTCTGCCGCAGCCTGGTAGAATTACAGCAGTTAGCTGATAGCTGGCAGAGGAAGGAACCTGGTGGAGCTGCTCTCTCAATGGAGCCAACAGAGTGGTTTTGCTTCCCTCCTCTTTCTCTCTGCTCCCTCTCCCGCAGCCTGATGGAAAGGCATTGGTGGGCTGAAAGCTGACAGAGGGAGGACCCTAATGGAGCTGTCTTCTCAGCAGAGCTGAGGGAGGGGCCCTGCTGCTGTACCCCCACCTCTGCTGAAATCTGCTGAATTGGCTGCTGCGAGATAACAAGTGAGGGAAAGGAAATGCCTGATGCAGCTGACACAGGGTCAGCAAACTTTTCAGCAGGGGGCCGGTCCGCTGTCCCTCAGACCTTATGGGGGGCTGGACTATATTTTGAAAAAATTAATAATGAATCAATTCCTATGCCCCACAAATAACCCAGAGATGCATTTTAAATAAAAGCACACATTCTATTCATGTAAAAACATGCTGATTTCCAAAGCTTAATCCAACTGCCTGTCTGTCTGTCTGTTGTTACATCCTCCTCACCCTGGAGGCTGCTTGCCTGCTTCGTTGCCACATTCTTCCTCCTTGGCATCTGATGCTGCTGAGGCTGAAACAGCAGTATTGGCAAGAGGTATGCAGCAGAGCATGGGGCGCGGGTGGCGCTGTGGGTAAAAGCCTCAGTGCCTAGGGCTTGCCGATTGAAAGGTCAGCGGTTCGAATCCCCGCAGCGGGGTGCACTCCCGTTACTCAGTCCCAGTGCCTGCCAACCTAGCAGTTCGAAAGCACCTCCGGGTGCAAGTAGATAAATAGGGACCGCTTACTGGCGGGAAGGTAAACGGCGTTTCCGTGTGCTGCGCTGGCTCGCCAGATGCGGCTTTGTCACGCTGGCCACGTGACCCGGAAGTGTCTCCGGACAGCGCTGGCCTCCGGCCTATAGAGTGAGATGGGCGCACAACCTTAGAGTCTGTCAAGACTGGCCCGTACGGGCAGGGGTACCTTTACCTTTACCTTTATGCAGCAGAGCAAAGGTCCGTATAGTCAAAGCTATGGTTTTCCCAGTAGTGATGTAGGAAAGTGAAAGCTGGACCATAAAGAAGGCTGATCGCTGAAGAATTGATGCTTTTGAATTCTGGTGCTGGAGGAGACTCTTGAGAGTCCCATGGACTGCAAGAAGATCAAACCTCTCCATTCTGAAGGAAATCAGCCCTGAGTGCTCACTGGAAGGACAGATCGTAAAGCTGAGGCTCCAATACTTTGGCCACCTCATGAGAAGAGAAGACTCCCTGGAAAAGACTCTGATCTTGGGAAAGATGGAGGGCACAAGGAGAAGGGGACTACAGAGGACGAGATGGTGGGACAGTGTTCTCGAAGCTACTGAGCATGAGTTTGACCAAACTGTGGGAGGCAGCGGAAGACAGGAGTGCGTGGCGTGCTCTGGTCCATGGGGTCACGAAGAGGCGGACATGACTAAATGACTAAAGAACAACAACAACATGCAGCAGAGCAGCACAGCTGCTGGAGAGGGAACCTTCCCTGACCTGACCTAGCTATTCCTACATAACTTTATGACCACCGCTCCATAGCTATTCTTGTTATACTTTTCCATTCACCATATAGATGGGTTTATGAAGCATTTCTGTATCCTTCTGCTGTGCTGAAGAAGAATTCCATGAAACAGTGGGTATATCCGGAATCACTGTTCACAAGGTCTGTTTGCGAACTACTTCGGCAGCGTTGGATGCCATAAACAAAGCTTTACAGCCTGTTTCCACCAGATAAGAATCTGATACATTGCTTCTTTCAGAGACTTGCATAGTCTTCATAGACTTTCAGAGACTTACGTTTATTTGGTTTTATGTTTTCAAGAGTGCATATTTTGTGACTTTCAGAGATTCATAAGTTTCCTGTTTATGTGTTTTCATATATTTCATATTATATAAAGAGTGTATATTGATATTGTATCATTGTATTTGGTCATTGTGTTGCCTTGGATATTACTAGCTATTCCTCAGCAGCTTCCACAGCCCTTGTACACGAGTACCTCGGGTTAAGAACTTAATTCGTTCTGGAGGTCCATTCTTAACCGGAAACTGTTCTTAACCCGAGGTACCACTTTAGGTAATGGGGCCTCCTGCTGCCACTGCACCGCCACCGCGCAATTTCTGTTCTCTTCCTGAAGCAAAGTTCTTAACCCGAGGTACTATTTCTGGGTTAGCGGAGTCTGTGACCTGAAGCGTCTGTAACCCGAGGTACCACTGTACTCACTTTTCTGCCTGCCTGTGCCATCTGCCTGCTGCTCTGTCATCATGTTGCAGTTGCCACCTATTGGCACCAATGAGAACTACACCATGACAACATTTTTCCCCCTTACAGAAATATAGTAGAGAGGGAAAGAGGCAGGGGGTAACCTTTGGCTCGTATTTAATCTGGGATAGTAAAAAGACCTTCCACAACTTGTCCATTCTCACAATATGTAAGAGTTGTAGCAGGGTGAAGATACAAGCAGTCATTGTTAGCATGAGAATTGGAGTGTTAGCAGTGTGGCTTTGTTTTAATATGAGAATTATTGAAACCTATGCGGTCAGTGGAAAATTTATTTGCATTCCTTTTTATATATCTATAAAAATTTAAATTCATTTTCACTTTTAACAATTATCATCACAATCATTTTACAAATAGAATACTCATAATTCCCGAACTTCCCTCTACCCCTCCATGGTTTCCCTAGATCAAATTGCATCATATCATATTCTCCATATTTTCTTAAAACTCAGTTTTTATCATAGTTCTCGTTTCATTGCAAGTGTTGTTGTTTTTAAATCCTGCCAATGTTTTTAATTGTTTACAGTGTTCTTTCAAGTGACTTATAAAATTTTCCCATTCTTTATTAAATTTATTGTCCTCTTAATCTCTGATTTTCCCAGTCTCTTTTGCCATTTTGGCATAGTCCATCATCTTTAGCAACCATTCTTCTTTTGTAGGTAGTTTGTCCTCCTTCCATCTTTGGGCAAGTAGGATCCGAAATTTTTATTTGCATTCCGTAGCTCAGGACTGCAATACCCCAAGGACCGCCTCTCCCCATATAAACTGACTCAGAAAACTGTGGCCCTCCCAATGATGATGAATTCCAACTCCCAACATCCCTAAGGGTGGACCACACTGGCTGATGAGGAGTTGGGAGTCAAATAAATTCTCTCCCATCCCCAATGAAGGGAATGGGGACATTTGCAACCTCCCTGAGAAGCATGGCTGGGTTTGTACAGCTCATCTTTTAATGTCTCATCAAATTCTCTTGAAGAGGAACCTCCAGATTTTGAGTCAAATATTCCAACTGGGCAATTTTTAAGGACGGCTCTATATTAGAACCTTTTCCCTTGCTTCTGGCATTGCTGACCTACAAAAGCTGAGCTGACGAAGCATTGGGGAGGTACTGAAGTCAGAGTTTCTCCCAACATCCCTCAAGGATTTCAAGGCTCTTGGCTAGGGAGCTCCACATATGCTAATTCAGAACAGATCGAGACATTTCTTTGCCTAATTGCTTCGTGGCTTTACCACATTCTCTGTGATCACAGCTTCCTAAGGCATCAAGTGGCCAATGCACCTTCTTCTCTGTTAGCATTCTGCTGACCTAATGGCTGTTACCATTAGTTGGAAGAAAACACCTCTGACCCTGTTTTTTAATTGCAACCACCTCCCCAACAAATCCATTGATTTTTCTGCACACTGAATCATTCCTGAAACTCGACCTCAGTCCACCTGTTGGAAGGCAAGAGTGAAGGCATAGGAGGTACTGAGATCAACTGGGTGGTTTTCACTGATGTCCATGCTAAGCTGAAAACTCTCTCCTTCAGAGGGAATGTAAACTTGGGGGTTGGACTAGATGACCCTTGGGTCCCTTCCGACTCTAAGAGTCTATGATTCATCAAAAGCAGGCAACCTCCCATCCATCTGATCTAGGGAACCATTCACTGACTCAGCCTTATTGGTTGAGTTTATTGGTTCTCATCCAGTCTCTTACTGAGGAAAGACAATGGTTTAGCACAGGTTTCCTCAACCTCAGCCCTCCAGAAGTTTTTTGGCCTACAACTCCCATGGTCCCTAGCTAGCAGGACCAGTGGTCAGGGATGATGGGAACTGTAGCCTCAAAACATCTGGAGGGCCAAGGTTGAGGAAGCCTGGTCTAGCACATCCACTGCCTCACCTGCAGATGTCAAGAAGAAGCAGAGCTGTGTGTCACTAGCATATTGGCGAAAACATACTCCAAAACTGTATACAACTCCACTCAGCAGTTTCATGTAGATGTTAAACAGCATAAGCAATAAGATTGAACCTTGAGGAACCCCATATTGAAGGCTCCATGGGGCTGAACAGCACTCACCAAGCATAATCCTCTGGAAAAGACCATGCCATGCCATTCACCCCTAACTCATACTATTGCTCAGGCATAGGCCAACTCGGCCCTCCAGAAGTTTTGGGACTACAACTCCCATGATCCCTAGCTAACAGGACCAGTGGTCAGGGATGATGGGAACTGTAGTCCCAAAACATCTGGAGGGCCAAGTTTGACGTAGAAAATCAGTTTCCTCCAAGAATGCCTGGATCCGTTCCATGACCATCCACTCAGGAGCCTTGCTCTGGAGAGGATTGGCAAGTGGTCAGTAATTACTTAGATTTTCTGAATCCACAGAGGGTCTCTTGTGTGGTATTACCACTGTCTCCTTCAAGCAGGCAGGAACACACACACCCCTCTTGCAATGAGGCATTAATTGTCTCCCTAGCCCAGCAGCTGTCCCCTCCCTGCTAATTTTTATCAGCCAAGAGGGTCAAGGGTCCAGAGTGCAAGTGGTTTTGCCCTGACTGATCAAAGCACCTTGTCCACATCCTCGAGCCTTACTAACTGAAACTCACCTAGTGTTACAAAACTAGACAGAGCTCTGGACACCTCTTGAGGTTCATCTGATGTAAACAGTGGACTTAAGGTATTAAAGCAATTCTATCCTTGAAATGCTTTGCAAACAAGCTACCATTTTTTTCTCCTTCACCTCCTTCTGGCCAGATTGTAAAAGGCTCAACACTACCTGGAAAAGCTCTGTTGGATGACACAAGGAGGATGCGATGGAGGCAGCAAAGTATACCATTTTCACCAGGTAGGCTTGATGATGAGCTGACATCAGTTTTCAAGTGCATTCCACTGGTGTTTTCCTCCACTCATGCTCACATGGACATAGTCTGAGCATGACTTAGTTCAGAGGTGGGGAAATTTTGATCATCCTAGTATTACTGAGCTCCACTCTCATCACCCTCACAAAACTCCTGTGCAACCAACTGGCTGGGGAGTATCCCCTATGGTTTAATTGGTTTGGAAATAGGTCTGAGATGGGATAGGTCTCTGTCAACTCTTACAACTGTTACTCCAACTGGAGCTCCACCAACTCACATCAGCACCAGCAAACATGGCCAAGGGACATGGATGATGGGAATTGTAAAAGGTAAAGGGACCCCTGACAGTTAAGTCCAGTCACAAACAAATCTGGGCTCATCTCGCCTTACAGGCTGTGGGAGCCGAAATCTGTCCGCTCCGCAGACAGTTTTTCCGGGTCATGTGGCCAGCATGACTAAGCCACTTTTGGTGCAATGGAAACCAGAGCAGCACACGGAAACACCGTTTACCTTCCCGCCGGACCGGTACCTATTAATCTACTTGCACTTTTTGGTGTGCTTTTGAACTGCTAGGTTGGCAGTTGCTGGGACCGAGCAACGGGAGCTCTTCCTATCATGGGGATTCGAACCACCGACCTTTTGATTGGCAAGCCCAAGGTTTAGACCACAGCGCCGCCAAAGTCCCTGATGGGAGTTGTAATTCAGTAATATTTGTATTTGGAGGGTCACAGGTCCCCCACACCTGATTTAGTTTCAAACAAGGTGGAGTGGAAGAAACTGTTCAGTTTTGGTTCTCATTTCTCTCTCTCTCTCAAATTCAAATCTTCACATTTGAACAGAAATTCACCAACATTTTAGTGCCTACATTTTGTATGCTAATTTCACTATCAATTTTATGCACATTTCCTTCTAATATACACATTTTTGTACAGATTGGTTGGAGGAATACATATTCAAATATGAAGAAGTGAACGTTTTGAAGTCTGGGTGTGTTTCAGATCACCTTTTTTGAGACATGCTAAAAGATTTCTCATTAAAATGCAGACATAATCAAATTCACCTCCAGTCCATAGATGTAACCTTCCGTAGATGCACACACATTTCTTTACAAAGCAATTTAAAACATAATGGTGCAGTTACTTTAGTTGGCTTCATCATTTTTTAATGAGGACTATTAAGCTACTGCTACCTGCACGTAGCTTGTGTTGCAAATAAATTACGATCATTACAAGCATTAAATGATGGAAAGATTATAATGAATGCTTTTTGAAGTGCTTTGATGATCTGGGTGTAAATTGAAGAACACCATGCTGAGGTCAATGATAGAGGGAAGATTAAAAATGTTAAGAGTCTTCATACTGCGTTGTGACAAAAGCAGGTTAATCCTTAAGTTCCTTCTGCTTAGTCAGGCAAATTTCTGCACATGAAAATAAATTTGTCTCCAGCAAAGGAGAAATTTAACGAGAAAAGGGTTGTGTCCTAACCAGTAGGGAGGCTGGAAGAAGAGTATAAAAGCTTAAAATTCTCTCCGAAATTCCAGCAGCTTCAGTTGACTCTCCCTTCTTCACAACAGCATCTTCCCAGAGAAGCAGGTGAGTATGTTTTCTTGAAGGTGTTTTCATTCTTATAGAAATTTTAGGTAAATCTAGGCTTAGTTGGAACTTCCACTAGACTCTACAGTTCTTCAGTACTGGGATAGCTAACCTTTGACCGTCCAAATGATTCTGGATTACCACTTCCATCACTTTGGACCATGCTGATCTGGTCTGGTGGAAGTTCTAGTCCAGCAACATCTAGAGTCCCACAAGTTAGCTTTGAAACACTAGCTTTTTAGCTAGATGATTTAGATTCTCCCTGAATGCTGGTTGTTGTAGACATTGCAGAAATTTCAGGCTGGCCAGTGTTGAAAATGAAATGCTGGACAAATTGAGATGTGGGGTCTGATCTGGCATGCTATTTAGATTCTTTGTTCCACCCACTTTTCCTACTCCTGACCCCAAGTGGTCTCCAAAAAGTTGCCCGAAAAGGGATGCAGCCCTCCGGTGGAAGAGGGTATCCCACCTCAGAAATAAACTCTAAAGAAGTAGGGGAGCTATTATGATACATTGAAAACACAGGCTCTCTCATTTGTGTAATAAGGCTACAGAGATTGTACAGTGAGTGGGAGAAGATGCAAATTGCATACACCCTTTGTGATTCTGAGGCGTATCTGTTTCTCAAAATTTGTTCTAGATTCATCCCATCACTGAAACCATGGTTTCCTGTGGCCCATCCTGTGCTGTCCCATCCATTGCTTCCTGCCCCACTGTTGGGTTTGGCTCAGCAGGAAGTCTTGGCTCCGGAGGTCTTGGCTATGGAGGTTTTGGCTATGGAGGCCTTGGCTCTGGCGGTTTTGGCTATGGTGGCTTCGGCTATGGCAGTGGTTATGGCATTGGTTCAGGAGCAAGCACCAACTCAGTACAGCTTGGCACCTTGGATGGGATTATCCCACAACCCATCAACCAGATCCCACCAGCAGAGGTCCTGATCCAGCCACCTCCCGCAGTTGTGACCATCCCAGGGCCCATCCTCTCTGCCAGCTGTGAGCCTGTGGCTGTTGGAGGCAACACTCCATGTGCTGTTAGTGGGCTGGCAGGAGGCTTTGGTGGCTATGGCTATGGGGGTGGCCTTCTTGGAAGCTATGGGGGTTATGGCTTGGGCTCTGGCAGCTTCAGAAGGGGTGGAATCATTGGAAGGAAGTCTGTTGTGGGACGTCGTGGGAGCATTTGCTTGTAGACTGATCCAACCTGAGAAGAATATCCTTATGAAACAACCATTGACCAGAGAACTCGATACAGATCCATAGGCCTTGGTTCAGAAGAGCTGACTCCAATGAACCACTGCTGAAGCTGGGCACTTCATTATCTCCCCACCTTTGCTTTGAAGTCCATGGGGCCAAGATACTTCTGCGTTCTTTTCATGGACTCTTCCGCAACTATTAATGCCATGTCTGTGACCTTTTAATAAAGCTTTTGCAGCCTTCAGACAACACGTGTGTTTTAGTTTTTCACCCTTTGGCATCCATTCCACACTGCACAGTTTCTTGAACCTCACAATGCTGAAGCACCTTTCTTGTCCAAGCTTAAATGTGGGTGGGCCAGGCAGGAGTACACCTCATTATCCCTGACATTTAGCCTTGCTGGCTGGGGCAGGTGGGAAACGACTTCCAACCACTTCTGGAGAGCAATAGGTTCTCCACTCCTGGTTTTCATTGAGGGGTATTCCCCTTGATCTACAAAGCTGAAGAAAGTGGGGTTGAGGAGCAATTTGGCTTATTTGTTTCCCATGATTAGGAGCGCTCCACATTGCAACATTTTTATTGTAGGTTCCACTTGTGTGGCTATTAAGGACCTCGGTACATAGTTAAACTATGAAACTCACTCCCAGAGGAGGCAGTGATGGTCACCAATTGATATGGCTTTTTAAAAGAGGATTAGATGATTTAATGCATGGGATGTCTATCAGTGGCTACTAGCCATGATGTGGCTACTAGCCATGATGCGACGTATGGACCCCAATTAGTCATGCCCATTAATTTCAATGGGTCTGCTCTGTGTAGGACTAAAATGTAAATGGGATAACCCAGAAAGATCAAGAAGGCAAGGAGGTTTTTTTAAATGATGCAGCAAGACCTTTATTAAGGTAGAGCGAAGTAAAGACAGAGTAGTCTCAAGAGCTTATTAACCCCCTGCCCATCCCCAAACATGTCATAGTCATACAGCAAAGCATAAAGATTAACAACGGATATGGCATTTTTCAATTGAGTGGGACACGGCTTAGGATGCAATTAAAATTGACACTTGCTCCTGACTCAGATATCATGTTGTCTCTGCCCATGACCATTTCATGCTCTGACCATTGTCATTCTATAACATGTGTACTCAGAAGTAAGCCCCACTGAGCTCAAGGAGACTTACTCCCAAGGTCAGTGTGTAGAGGATTACAGTCTAAATAACAAGGGAACAAAAGCAGTATGCATGTAGGAAGATTGATTTCCATTCCTTTCTTTTCTTTTTAATCCACAAATTAAATTACTTTTCAACAAAAATCACCTTTACAAATCAGTAAGGCAGTTGGATTTGCTTGCCTTCATAATACTTACGGGTTATATCCAGCATTAGTCCTACTCAGAGGTGACCCACTTAATGGACGTCATTAAGTTAGGGCTATTATTTTCAATAGGTCTACTCTGAGCGGAATTTAGTTGGATACCACTCTATGACTCCAATTATCTACTTTTGGATATGCCTAAGTCTTCCTGGCTCTTTATTGAGGTGGTAAATACTATTCCAGACTATACCAATGGATTAAATCATGGTAGAAGTTACCTCCATTTTTTGAATGTAATGCATCAAAGAGAAAGCTAGCATTTCAGGAAAGAGGAATTTAGCACCTAGCTTTCTCTCTGACATGCTTGCTTTAGATATGTAAGAATGATGTTTCATGAGTTTTAGGAAACATAGGAGGTTGCCTGATGCTGTACCAGGCAAATGGTCCATCTAACTCAGGACTGCTAACACTGACTGGCTCTTTCCCAGGCCTTCTGAGGGATGCTGGGGATTAAACCTGGGACTGATTGCATGCAAAATATGTGCTTTACAACTGAGCCATAGATTTCCGCCACATCAGTGCCACCTACAGTCTGAATTAGCAAAGTTCAGGCATATATTTGCCACCTCTGACACAAGTAATGCTAACTTATCCAGTAGATTTCAGAAATTGCACACAATACTCAATTGTTAATTAAATCGATGTTAATATTAGATAATTGCCTTTGGAAGAAAGTTGCTTTCATTTGCAAGACATTGGAAATAGAAAAATGTGTTGGATCCAACTCAGATTCAAAAGAGATCCACTGAAATTAAAAAGGCCCAAGTTACTTATGTCCATTAAGTTCAATGACTCTACTCTAAGTAAGACTAATGTCGGATGCAATCCATTGCAATCTTTCCCTGGAGATGTTCCCCCTGTTTTCAGATCTATATCAACACTTGTGATCTGCACTGTTCTGTTTGATGTTTAAGTATTCTGATATTATGATCTCCCATGTAGAGGAGACCCTATGGAGCCTTGTTGTTCCAGCAAAGCATGTCCCTTTGTGTTCCATAAACAACCTTACAATGTCAAATCTAAGGGGGCGGGGAATGCATAGCATAAGATGAAGTGGATTGGGAGCTGGTTGAGCTAAACATGCATACAGTGAGATATACTTTAAAAAAAGTTTGAAGACCCGCTTTTCCAGCTGACTTTGGTTGCAAACTTGGGATGCAAAGCATTTCTATATCGTTCCTGAATCAGTTCCGGTTTTTCCCTTCCATTCCTGGTTGGCTTCCTGGGTTGTCTCTTTAGCATGGTCCACAGGGATTGCAAGGGTTGTAGGACAACCTACGTGGACGTCGGGAAAATAGACCGGAACCAGCACAGGGTGTGTTTCCACCCACGGAGACAGGATCACAGCTGGCTGAGAGAATCGGCCCTGGAATTGTCACGACCACGGGGGGTGGCTGGATCACCACTTCCGCTGGAGGGATCTGGTTGATGCAGGAGGGGTTAAGGCCACCAACGACACCATAAGGGGTTAGCGACCCACCACCGCATGATGGGATGATGCCGCATGACGGGACACATCCGTAGGAGCACATGACCGGTTGATGGAATTGACACTAAGAAAAGAAGAAGTTGTGAGTAAAAAGTTGTCTGTGTCAACTGTCTTGGGCATATAGGATGCTCCTATAGACTGAGTCAGGCTAATAGTCCATCGAGCTCAGTAATGTCTACACTGACTAGTAACAGCTCTCCAGGTCTCAGAAAGGATTCTTTCCTGTATACCTGGAGATGCCCAGGATTGCACCTGGGTCTTTGTCCATTGAAGGCTACTAGTCCATGGCATAGCTGTCCAGCATCCCTTATTTGGCGGGACACTCCCTTATCCCAGCGCCATGTCCCGCTGCAGTCCCTTATTGATGAGGCTTCGTTTGGCTGCTGGCTGGGCTTTCTGCCTTTGGCTCGGAGGGGCTCAGAAGTTGAACATACCCCTGCCCGGAAAATCCCTTATTTTGGCTGCTGATCCCTTATTTTCGAGGCTGCTGGTCCCTTATTTTCAAATCTGTATGTTGACAGCTATGGTCCATGGGGACCATATAATTTTTGCTAAGACAATATTGAAGATGTCACCTTTTTAATTTTCTGACTGGCCCTTACAATGCATTCTGTGCATTCTGTGTGTTCAAGGAAGTTTTTAAGGTGTGACATTTTAATGTATTTTTAATCTTTGTTGGAAGCCGCCTAGAGTGGCTGGGGAGGCCCAGCCAGATGGGCAGGGTGCAAATAATAAATTATTATTATAAATTATTATTATTAGATGTCTGAATGGTGAATTTGTCTATTTGTCTATCCAGGGGCAAATCTACTATGAAACTAATGAAGCTTAATCTTCAGGGCTTCTAATCTCAGATGGGCCCCAGAACAGCCCACATTGCTTAACATTTTGGGGTCTGCTAGACCCAGTTTGGGACGCGGGTGGTGCTGTGGGTTAAACCACAGAGCCTAGGACTTGCCGATCAGAAGGTCGGTGGTTCAAATCCCTGCAACGGGGTGAGCTCCCGTTGCTCAGTCCCTGCTCCTGTCAACCTAGCAGTTCAAAAGCATGTCAAAGTGCAAGTATATAAATAGGTACCACTCCGGCGGGAAGGTAAACGGCGTTTCCGTGCACTTCTCTGGTTTGCCAGAAGCGGCTTAGTCATGCTGGCCACATGTCCTGGAAGCTGCACGCTGGCTCCCTCAGCCAATAAAGCAAGATGAGCGCTGCAACCCCAGAGTCGGTCACGACTGGACCTAATGGTCAGGGGTCCCTTTACCTTTACCTAGACCCAATTTGAGTTGAATATATTTCAACAATCCCATTGTTTCAGAGTCAGTAGCACAGAAGTTCATAGAATCATAGAAATATAGAGTTGAGACCACAAGGATCATCTAGTTCAGGCATCCCCAAACTCGGCCCTCCAGATGTTTTGGGACTACAACTCCCATCATCCCTAGCTAACAGGACCAGTGGTCAGGGATGATGGAAATCGTAGTCCCAAAACATCTGGAGGGCTGGGTGTGGGGATGCCTGATCTAGTTCAACCCCCTGCAGTCCAAGAAGATGTAGCTGATCCATACAGGGATCAAACCTGCAACCTTGACATTATCAGCACCCAATATATTGTAAATGTTTGGTGGGCTGTTATGGAACATCCCCATTGAAGAAGATAACAATGGCTGTCTAGATCATCTTGCTGGTTGCAAAGGGGCCCCCATAACAGTTCAAGCTTCAGGACCCCCAAAATATAGGCCCGCCACTATGTCTATCTATTTAAAATACTTTTCACCCCCTCTTCACCGTATCAACAATTCTAGAAATGGGTACATCGGCAATTTTAAAATGCAACACACAGGAATAGCTTCACAATGGCTACAGGTGAGCAGTGGGTGATGTTTGCATCACTTTCTCATTTCTCTCCCTCTCTCTGGTACCTAATCTATGTTTCTTCATCTCTCCCTCTGTCTAGTTACATTCTTCTGGGCACTTCTTGTATTCTTAAAGCTTCCTATAGCTGAAGAGAAGCCAGCAAGTCTCTGACAGTCAACAACCCAATCCCAAATGCCTGAAACTTATTCCGGATCTTATGTTTTTCTTCCTTCCATCTGGCAGAATAAAGTTGCAAGGAGCAGAGGCAGTGGAAAAAAAACTGTGCTGTGTGGATTGCAAGTGGGTTGTCTCAATTTATAATGCTGCGGCCCAGAAACATAAGAGAATATCATAGGAAGAAAGGAAGAGCCCTATGTTGCTCAGAGAGCTAAAATTTTCCTGGGAAATTTTAGATGAATTGATTGTAAACCTACCCCGAGAATTTTAGTTCTGTGTGAAGAATAGGCATCTCTCAACTCTTAGCACCCTGAACAAACAGCTGCTCCCAGGAGTCTTTGGGGGGAGCCATGAGTGTTTAAACTTGTATGATACTGCTTTGAATTCATAGTGCAGATGGAGCTCTAATGTTTGTTCTTATTCCTTCCCCTCCCTTGTAATAGGAAGCTGTTTGTTCCAGTCCTACCCCATGGAGCACCACAGTACAAGTGTGTCTACTCTTCTATGTGTCTGCTCTTCAAATACATGAAGATGGCTATTGTATCATCCCTTAATTCTTCTCCAGATGAAACATACCCAAACTCTCGCAATCTTTCAACCTAGGACTTGGTTTTCAAGACACACTCTATGAACAGTCTATTTGTGCTCCTTGGCAATTTTATAAGTACAGTGGTACCTCGGGTTAAGTACTTAATTCATTCCGGAGGTCCGTTCTTAACCTGAAACTGTTCTTAACCTGAAGCACCACTTTAGCTAATGGGGCCTCCTGCTGCTGCCGTGCCGCCGGAGCACAATTTCTGTTCTCATCCTGAAGCAAAGTTCTTAACCCAGGGTAATATTTCTGGGTTAGTGGAGTCTGTAAACTGAAGCATATGTAACCTGAAGCATATGTAACCCAAGGTACCACTGTACTTTCCATCTTATTTCCATACTAGTCTTCAAATAAAAAAAAAAATGTTCATATGAAAATTAGTATTTAAATATGCACTCAATACATATTTATCACATAAATACACATACCTTTTATCTCAATGTATGCATTTCTAAAAATGTTATTTTGGACTAGGATTTGCATTTTAAACTCATTTTTAATACTTTTTTTTTAAAAAAAATGAATAACAAATTTTGAAGTGCCAAATTTTGCATTAGGTATGTTCACTGAAAAATGTAGACTCCCGGTTGCCTCCAGCTAAGTTGTACCCAGAGTAAACCAACTGAAATCAATGGAACTACACATACCCAGCATCTTTCTCGCCAAACTCTTGACACATTGTAGCAAATGCAAAGAACCTTTGGCCCCACCAGAGGTTCCTGAACTACAACTGCCATCAGCCCCAGGAAGCATGGCTGTCAAGGATTATGAGAATTATAGTTCTGCAACCTCTGGAGGGCCAATGCTTACCCACACCTGCATTACAGGTACAGATAGATAGATGATAGATGATAGATAGATAGATAGATAGATGATAGATAGATGATAGATGATAGATGATAGATGATAGATGATAGATAGATGATAGATAGATGATAGATAGATGATAGATAGATAGATAGATAGATAGATAGATAGATGATGATGATAGATAGATAGATAGATGATAGATGATAGATAGATAGATGATGATGATAGATGATAGATGATAGATAGATGATGGATAGATGATAGATGATAGATAGATAGATAGATAGATAGATAGATAGATAGATAGATGATAGATGATGATAGATAGATAGATAGATAGATAGATAGATAGATAGATAGATAGATGGATGATAGATGATAGATAGATGATAGATAGATGATAGATAGATAGATGATAGATAGATAGATAGATAGATAGATAGATAGATAGATAGATAGAGATAGAGATAGATATAGATGATAGATGATGATAGATAGATGATAGATGATGATAGATAGATGATAATTTATAGCTCATCTTTCCTCCAAGAAGCTCAAGGTGGTTGACCTCCCCATTTTATCCTCACAAGAATCCTGTTAGGAAGGTTAGTCTGAGAGTGAGCAGACTGGTCCAAGGTCATTCAGTGAGCTTCATGGCTGAGTAGGCATTTGATGCCTGGTCTTCTCAGGTCCTAGTCTGACTTTCCAACCACTACACCACACTGGATGCAATGCACTTACCTCTAATCCACAAAGGAGAAGCAGTTGAATGGGATCGAGCTTAGCGAAACTGTTGAATGAGCTGAGAACCTCGAAAGCTTTTATACCATTTCTTGGCCATAAAAAAATGAGTGGGAATTATCCTTTCTTTCTTTCTTTTTGGCTGAGGGTTCTAATTAGCCTTCAACCAATAGCTCTTGTTTTGTGTGTTTTTCACCCCTCGTTTTGTCTAAGTGCTAACTTTTTAATTTTTTAATCTTCAGGCTTTTGGAAAGGGTGATTAATCTGTCATTTGTCTCGTAGTATGTCATTTGTAATTTTTTACACCTATTGGTTTCTTCTCGCTTCCCATCCTTTGGGGGAAATTCCAAGGAACTAATTGGGGGCCAACCCAGACTGAATTTGTGGAACAGATCCTTGGAGTGGCTGAGATTCTTTTTCTTTGTTCCATCAGCAGATCAATAAGAGACAAATAGCTTGGAGCTGTTTTCACACTACAATTAGGGAGGTTGATGAAAAACAAGCAAACCCTGAAAAATAATGCTAGCCTTATGAAAAGTTAGTTCCCTTTCCATTTAGGGTGTATCCTTATGTATAATCATCAGATGATTTTGGAGTTCCAGTCTTGGTTTCAGAATGGAATTGATTTAACTTAAATCCTCAGATATATATAGACATATATATGTGTGTGTGTGTGTTAAATCTTTGTCCATGGAGTTTTCTTGGCAGGGATACTGGAGTGGCTTGCCGGTTCCTGCTCCAGGTGGATTACGTTTGGTCAAAACTCTCCACTATGACCTGTCCATCTTGGGTGCCCTGCTTGGCATAGTTCATAGCTTCTCTGAGTTATTCAAGCCCCTTCGCCACAGCAAGGCAGTGATCCATGAAGGGGCAGGATCCATGAAGAAGACAAGAGTGCCTGGCATGGTCTGGTCCATGGGGTCACGAAGAGTCGGACACGACTAAATGACTAAACAACAACAACAACAACATATGTTAAATCAATATAGATAGATGATACATAGATACATATAGATAGGTAGGTGATAGATAGATATAGATATAGATAGATATAGATATAGATATAGATATAGATATAGATATAGATATAGATATAGATGATATAGATAGATGCTAGATAGATAGATCGATAGATTGATCAAACAATCAATCTAGATCTAGAGATATATAGGTATATATGCTGGGTTATATACAATGATTGAGTTGGGGATGGAGGAGAAATGGAATTCAGTAGAGATTTAGAAGGAAATCTATTGAATTCACACTTTCTGAACCAACATGAGAACCAAAGGACAGCTATCCTTTGAAATTTGCACTTATCCAAACAATCCTTGCAAATAGTTTCATTTTCAATATATATATTTTAAAATATCAAAACACAAGTACTGCAGACATGGAGCATAATTATGTTTAAAAGCATCTGAAAGTCACATGGATCAAAAACAGAGGGTTGTACCCAACTGAGTTATACTCAGAGTTATAACCATGGAAATTAATGGGCCTAAGTTAGGCATGCCCATTAATTTCATCCGGTCTGCTCTGAATTGGACTAGCAGTGGATACAACTGAGATGGACTTCTTCATCCTTCAACTGCAGTCTGGATTTTGTCCAAGCAACAGTGGAAGAATCAAACAAAAATGACCACGCAATATCCTGAAACCAGAAAAAAAAACCCCTAGAGTTCCAAGACATACAACTGAACATTCACACACACACACACACACACACACACAGACCTCCAGTTAGGGATGTGGGGTGTAAGGTAACACTTCTGCCTGTAAACCTGGTGAGCTGCTTTTAGTCACTGTTGGCAATAGTAAGCTAGATGAAACAGTGGTCTAACTTGATATTGAACAGCTTCCTGTATGACTTGTTGTTTAGTCATTTAGTCATGTCCGACTCTTCGTGACCCCATGGACCAGAGAACGCCAGGCACTTCTGTCTTCCACTGCCTCCCGCAGTGTGGTCAAACGCATGCTGGTAGCTTCACGAACACTATCCAACCATCTCATCCTCTGTCGTCCCCTTCTCCTTGTGCCCTCCATCTTTCCCAACATCAGGGTCTTTTCCAGGGAGTCTTCTCTTCTCATGAGGTGGCCAAAGTATTGGCGCCTCAGCTTCAGGATCTGTCCTTCCAGTGAGCACTCAGGGCTGATTTCCTTAAAAATGGAGGGGTTTGATCTTCTTGCAGTCCATGGGACTCTCAAGAGTCTCCTCCAGCACCATAATTCAAAAGCATCAATTCTTTGGCGATCAGCCTTCTTTATGGTCCAGCTCTCACTTCCATACATCACTACTGAGAAAACCATAGCTTTTACTATACGGACCTTTGTGGGCAAGGTGATGTGACTACAGTTCCCATAATCCTTGATGAGTGACCTTGTTGGCTAGGGTGGATGGCTGTTGGAGTTCACAATATCTAGAGGGCACCATGATGGCTACTCATCATATACTGAGTTGGCACATTTGTCTGTTTCACTCAGAATTGTCTACAGTCACTCTACACCAAGGGTTAAGAACCTCTGGCCCTCCAGATATTGCAGGCCTCCAACTCCCATCAGCCTCGATTATTGGGACTGATAGGAACTGAAGTCCAACAACATCTAGCAGCCTACACCAAAGTGCCACTTGAGTGAGAAACCTGGACGTGTTGGCTTTTTTAAAGACAAATCATGGACTCATGTAAGCTTCCTTCTTAAACTTTTGTCGAAGAAATGCAAACCGGTTTGAAGACTCATTAAGCAGGCTGCAATTTTCCCCTCAGAAGCAGACGGCATCAGCAGTACTGCTAATGAAGGCACATCAACTCATGTCCAAGACAAAACAACCTCCAGGCTAAGATTCTGCTGAGAAGGTAAACAAATAGACAACTTTGTTGTGGGTTGAATTAGAAAACGTACCAATGTAGAGGTGCTTCTTTTCTTCATTTAATTGTCTGTGTCTTTGAACCTTTGTTTCTCACCTCGTTGGCCCACAATAGGTATTAAATAAAGCCGTTTAAAATACTTGAAGGCTATGTTATGGAAATCAGACCACATTATAACCATTTGAAATATGCATCAGGGCATCGCTTTATTTTCTGGTATGCATATCAGGAGAGTCACCTTGTAGATCTGTTCCATAGGTGCTCTGAAGATTGTGGAAAGTGCAAAATATTTATAAAGGAATAGTCCCTTCCTCAAATATACTGGAAAAATACAAAAAGATTCATGAATATTTCAAATAAGTTTGTACTTCTAAAATCAGCTTATCTAGCAGTTTCCTTACATGTCCAGGCTTCGCACAGTCAAGCAAGCCAGAAATGTGGAGTTCCTCCTTCTCCTCCTGCCATGGAAAGGAAGCAGCCCATGGCCCATGGTGGCTGTAACAGCAGCAGCAGGAGGAGGAGCCACCAGCCATGAAAGCTGTGCTGCCACACGATGCCTGGAAGTCATTCATAATGGCATCGCATCCAATGTCTGGGCGTCACACACAACTTTGTAATGTCACATGCAGTGCCTGGACACACTGTTGTGGCATCATGCCCCTCACCCCATCTCTTTCCTGAGTCGGCACGTGTCAGGGACTGGATTGAAGAGGAATGGTGGGAGCCCCTGAACCTTCCCAAGGTCAGGAGCACAGTATTGATTTAGAACAGTGGTTTGCAGAGGGGCATAGTCCAGAGCAGGAAAGCTGGGAAATACTGGGTGAGGAACAGCTAGAAGAGGAAACACTAGGAGACAGACAGCTGGCTGATTCAGTGTCCTTGGACAGCAATCCTGAAGCCCCTCCTTCCCCTAAGACTAGACAGGCTTGGAAAATGATGGAACAGAAAGCGCATTGGCAACAAGCTCAGATTACCTGACGTAGGAGTGATGTAGATTAATGGGGACGGAGGGGGTGATCCTTAACTGGGAGCCACACCATTTTTTAGCGTGCTATGCCTTCCGCTGTGATGATTAAAGAACTTATCTGGTAAGAACTCTCCTTTCATTTGATCTGCTTAATTACTGCCACCGGGGGAGGGATCCGATTTCCCGAAACCTGACAGCGCACCTGTTTCGTAGCAAGGAACTCATAAATGGAATGGAATCAAATCGATTAAAAAACACACAAATCAATAACGTGGAACTTCCGGTGGCAATTGTTTTATTTGTGGGATCAAAGAGTCAGCTGGCAGATGGCCAGAGCAGATGGCCAGGAAATCCTAAACAGATGGATCAAACCCACAATGAATCAAACCCACACCGCAATTATTGTGTGATAACAATCATACAATATGAGCTTGTCATTGCCCAATTGGCAGAGTGTAGGTTATGATGTGTCAATAAGCACTGAGTGGCCTGCGATAGATCTGGGAGAGTGCTCAGAATAATGTGTGGGATAATTAAAGCCCCAAAATCTCTATCCTGTGACCTCTGCCAGTTTTGATTGTATCATTATATCATCAGGGCTTGGCCGAAATAGTTTGCTGACACAGGCAGTGTGGCAAATCGTGATGTCCTGCCTTGCCTAACCCAAAATGCATAGTGGGCAAAGCCAGTCAGGTTATTTTCTCACACGTGGCAGGAAATTTGTGGTGGCCACTTCTGTCCATTTCAATTTCACTAATTTTTCCCTGGCTTATGTATGGCTCAGACACTTCCATATATGTTTGCATTTCCTCCTTTAAAAATAACAGTTTTTTTCCTTCATTCAACAGGGGTGCTTTGCCCAATGGTGAGGAATGATTGGTTGTAAACCAATAGCACCAGAGATTCCGTACCCAATCAGAATGAATGGTCAATTCTGTCCATTCTGGCTTCTCTCTGTTTCTCATGTTCCCAGTTTCTTACATTTGTAGCAAAAAGAAAACAAGAAAACCCCATACAAAAATCTATATTCATTTCTCCTAATCTTGTATGCCATTTTGACTAGTGTATGCATTTTTTGATGCAATTTTCACAAACAATGCACTTTTGTGTTTTATTTTCACTTAAATTCTACATTTCACATGCACTTTCTGTTAATAGACACATTTTCCTATGAGCTTTTTGGTTGGAGAAATGTGGCAGAACATTTGGTGAAGTGGAAATTTTCAAAGGAGAATGGCATCAGTTTGAGGGTGCGAAATCGGGAATGAGCTGACATTAAAAAAAGTAAACTGCATCTTGTCCCTAAAGAAAACCCCATAAACTCCTCCCCACTTTCCTGGAAGCAAAAATACTTCAGAACCAAATTAAGCAAGTAACATTTCCATTTCCAGACATCCCAGATCAATTGTCAACGATGCCCTGGGATCGAAGGAGAAAGGCAGTACAGTGGTACCTCAGCTTACATACGCTTCAGGTTAAGAACTTTGCTTCAGGATGAGAACAGAAATTGTGCTCCGGCGGCGTGGTGGCAGCGGGAGGCCCCATTAGCTAAAGCGGTGCTTCAGGTTAAGAACAGTTTCAGGTTAAGAACGGACCTCCAGAACGAATTAAGTACTTAACCCGAGGTACCACTGTATACAAATTTAATAAATAATAATAATGACAAGAGGATAAGTCAATAATAACATTGGACATTCAATAACAGTACAGTCAATAATAACATTGACTGTCAAAAAACGGTAAGAGGGGATTCTCATAAACTCTCCCTCACCCTTTTGTAATTCAAGCACTGCTTCTGGACAGGAAAAGAAGTGTAGAGAAAATTGAGGAAAGCAAAAACCTTTCCTTTTTTTTCTTTTTAAAGTGCCTTTAACTTTGTCCAAATGACAGGTCCTCCTCTTCAGGATTCCAGAAGCATTCACTGATCTGCCCAAATTTCAGTGCCCTCCTATGGAACTTTTAGGAAGTGCAGGAAACTGAGGAGACAATGCAAGGATGTTCCTTTTAAACAAACAAAGAGCGCATATACCTTTAACCACTTCATTAAAGGAAGTACAACACACACACATAATAGTATGCAATAAGTTAGATTCAGAGTAGACCCATTCAAATGAATGAACTGGAGTTAGTCCATTAATTCCAATGGCTTTACTTTGAATAGGACTAATGCTGCATGCAGTACAATCCCTGTAATTTATCCGATGTTTGTCCAGCAAAATTAAAGGGTGGACTTCATTATAGCTCAACATTAGCCTATAAGCGTGTGTGTGTGTTTGTTTGTGTGTGTGTGTGTGTTTAAAAGTTACTATGATTGACAAAACAATGTATTCTTTTACAACCGCTCTGATAAAAAATGAAACAAGGCTATTTCTAGTGTGGCAGTCAGAGTTCTTTGAGGATGAGATGCTCAGAAGTGTTTTATTTGCTGAAGATAAACTAAGGGTTCATCCAGAAAGCATGAGGCTGAGTAGTTTTCTGCTTGTCCCACACTTTCTAGGCAAAGTCCAAGTGGTTTTGCCCTGGCTCCATTGCTTTCCCTTGGAAAACCCACTCTCTATCAATAAATCAGAACAAATGTCAATCCAGGGGAAACCTGATTGACTTTGTTCTGGTTTAGCGATAAAGATCGGATTTCCCCAGGAGAAAGCAACAGGCAAGGGCAAGTTTGGATGAGCCCTAAGCTAAGTGATGAAACATGAATTTAAATATATATTCTAATCTCTCTCTCTCTTTCTCTCTTTCTTACACACACAGCTTTATTACTAATTTTTTTCATGATTAACCAAATCCTTTAAAAGACCTAGGGACGCGGGTGGTGCTGTGGTCTAAACCACTGAGCCTCTTGGGCTTGCCAATCAGAAGGTTGGCAGTTCGAATCCCCACGACAAGGTGAGCTCCTGTTGCTCGGTCCCTGCTCTTTCCCACCTAGCAGTTCGAAAGGACGCCAAAAAGTGCAAGTAGATAAATAGGTACCACTCCGGCGGGAAGGTAAATGGCATTTTCGTGCGCTGTTCTGGTTTCCAGAAGTGGCTTAGTCATGCTGGCCACATGACCCGGGGAAAACTGTCTGCAGACAAACGCTGGCTCCCTTGGCCGGTAAAGCGAGATGAGCACCACAACCCCAGAGTCGTCTGTGACTGGACTTAACTGCCAATGGTCCTTTATCTTTACCTTTTTAAAAAAACCCAGAGCATGCTTGTGTGAAGTTCAGCACTCTAACCACAATGCCACCACTGGCTCTCATCAGCATCAAAGACTTTCTGAAAAGGAGGTGGGAAGTCTTCAAAGGTCAACCGGACACTAATCTACAAATCCAGAAGATAATCTAAGCTTTTGGGGAAAGGGGGTTCCAGAGTCCCAGGTACAAAGTTCTAAATGTTCAGTGCCTGCTAACCATGAGAGATACTGGACTAGACAGCCTAACTTTGGCCAAATCCAGCAGGGCTTTCCATATGTTTTTATAGGGTTTGACAAATTGGAGGATGAGACGATCAACAGCTACTACTAGCCACAATAGCTATGTTCTGTCTCTAATGTTGGAGGCAGTAAATGCTTCTGAATACCACTTGCTGAAAACCACAGGAGGGAAGAGTTGTTGTGCTCATGTCCAGCTTACAGGCTTCCCACTGCAACATCTGGTTGGTCCCGTTAGAATAGGATGCTGGACTGGATAGGTTTCTGAGATCTAAATAATAACAACCCACAGAATTGCCACTGAGGTAGCTCTGACATGTCACACAAAGTGAACTTCCAAGGCCATCTTTGTGGTTCTTTGGTGTGCAGGGTGAATCAAAGGAATTTAAGAGGAAAGGGGAATATTTCTCCTAGACCAGGCTTCCTCAACCTCTGCCCTCCAGATGTTTTGAGACTACAGTTCCCATCATCCCTGACCACTGGTCCTGCTAGCTAGGGATCATGGGAGCTATAGGCCAAAAACATCTGGAGGGCCAAGGCTGAGGAATCCTGTCCTAGACTAAGCATGTCCAACAGGTAGATTGTGATCTACCGGTAGATCACTGGACATCTGTGGTAGATCACAGTAGATGTCCCCCCAACAACAACTTTGCCTGTCAATAACAACTGGTAGATTTTTATAATGTGAGTAGATCACAGTCTCTTGGGAGCTGGATGTGCCTAGGTCTAGGACATAGACCTACCAACATTCTTTCCTGGAGAGGAGAGTGCTGTAGATCCCTTCCCTATTCTATAAAATATTATCCTGGTTGTTATCCAAGATTTCTTGTTCTGGAGGCTGTGGGGAGAAGGTGGGAAGAGGCTGCAAAAAATGAGTGAATGGTGGTTTTAATAAAAGATCTCAACCTAGTTTTTGGAAGATAACTGCATCAGTCAATATTACTGTGACATGTTTGTTTTCTCAGCTGTGAACATGATCACAGCAGCAAAACACAGCCGAGCCCAGTCAGCCAAGCCTTCACGGTGACTCTTATCACATTGGATTGCTCACTCGTGATGGGGTGTCATTAAAAACAACTGATATCAACAAAGCAATTAAAGGTTCTGAATTCCCTCCTGCATTTCCTGAACCCACGCTCTATTTTAGTATTGAAAACAGCTATCAGAACGGGCTGCAGTCCCCATTCCAGTAAGAAGCCTCCACCCCCAACCTTCAAATCCTTTAATCTGGAGGTGGTGCCCAGGGCTCAGCTTGTAAATATTCAAGATGCAAAGCCTTCATTGCCCCAGAGCCAGTTTTAGGGCAATATAGCTGGTTCCAATGTGCAGGACCCTGAGATGAAGGCATGCAAAAGAATAATAATAATAATCAGTGCTATTCCTAGAAAAAGCAGTGCCGGAACTCACCATGAATGCCTACCTTGTTCTGTTATAATGGCAATGGCGCCCACCTGAGAAGTGCCAGAACTGAGTTCCGGTGAGTTCCAGCTAAAAAAAAAAGCAATATAGTGGTACCTTGGTACTTGAACAGCTTGGCTCCCGAACAGCTTGGCTCCTGAATGGCGCAAACCTGGAAGTAAGTATTCCGGTTTGTAATGTTTTTCGGAAGCCGAA
The DNA here is from genome assembly GCA_034642415.1 of Podarcis siculus. Taxonomy (NCBI): domain Eukaryota; kingdom Metazoa; phylum Chordata; class Lepidosauria; order Squamata; family Lacertidae; genus Podarcis; species Podarcis siculus. The sequence continues at coordinate 203,680 of JAXCMG010000055.1, read as the reverse complement.
CATCTGACACAGCTTCCGCTTGAGTGCAGGAAGCTCCTACAGCCAATTGGAAGCCGCGCCTTGGTTTTCGAATGGTTTCGGGAGTCGAATGGACTCACGAAATAGATTACAGTGGTACCTTGGGTTACAAACACCTCAGACAGACTCCGGGTTACAGACTCCGCTAACCTGGAAGTAGTGCCTCGTGTTAAGAACTTTACCTCAGGGTGAGAAAAGAAATCGTGCGGCAGCAGCACAGGAGCATCGGGAGGCCCAATTAGCTAAAGTGGTGCCTCAGGCTAAGAACCGTTTCAGGTTAAGAACGGACCTCTGGAATGAAATAAGTTCGTAACCAGAGGCACCACTGTAAGTTCAAGAAACCAAGGAATAATAATAATAATAATACCAATATTTATACAGGTACCTACTGAGAAGATCCATTAAAAAGCAACTATACCAAAAGGAATTATTGTGAAAATATAAAATATGGGAGGGGGGCAAATTTTGTCCTCACTCAGGGTGTCCTATTACCCCTGGTTGTCCCATTGGAAAGCATAAGACTAGAGGGAGCTGCCTTATACAGTTGCATTGGTTGCTACAAACTAAAAGCCTATGAGGGAAGGTTGCAGCATTTGGGACCTTTGGTTTAGAGAAAAGGCAAGCACCAAGGATGATCAATCCAATCCTCAATCTCTCATCACTGTCATGTTGGCTCACCAAATATCCTCAAGAGGAACCCAACTATTGATCTGTTCACTTGCAAGGACCTGAGGAAGGTGTTAGCAGGTTTCGTGGCCCAGAAGAAGTGCAAATCCACAGGTACACACAGCTATCTCTGCTATGATGATGGGGGTATCGTAAGACGCAGGAGACTTTCCTACCATCAACTCTACAACCTGTTCAGCCAACACAGCTCAGGCTCGTTGTCTTGCTTCACATATCCAACAAATGAAAGCTTGCAGTGGGTGTTGAGCGGAATGGTGATATGAGGACAGGATCCGTAGTGAGTCATACCACAGGGAAATGATGTTATCATTCAGTTGAACTTCTGAACTCTCCATTAGGATTTGATCCAGGCTCTTTTGTGATACCGGCTTGTTTTGGAGAGAGGAACTGAAAGGAATGAGCTAAACACATAGGAACATATTATTATTATTATTATTATTATTATTATTATTATTATTACCCTGCCCATCTGGCTGGGTTTCCCCAGCCACTCTGGCCGGTTCCCAATAGAATATTAAAAACATGATAAAATATCAAACATTAAAAACTTCCCTAAACAGGGCTGCCTTCAGATGTCTTCTAAAAGTCAGATAGTTATTTATTTTCTTGACATCTGGTGGGAGGGCATTCCACAGGGTGGGAGCCACTACCGAGAAGGCCCTCTGCCTGGTTCCCTGTAACCTCACAATGAGGGAACCACCAGAAGCTACTGGTGTAGGAAGCTACTGAGTCAAGACTTTGGTTCATTCCGTTCAATATTGTCTACAATGACTGGTAGGGGCTCTCCAGGGATCTATGTTTAACATACCCCCCCCCCCAAAAAAAAACCACGAGTAAGAATAGTGGGCTGTTAGATGTTTCTTTCAGTAACTCATGTGCTCTGTTAACCACTCCCATAAGGTGGAAGACTTCCCCCTTTCTTTTTCAAACTGACCTTTTACTTCCATCGCAAAAGCTCTGCCAAAGTCAAAATGTTTATGAACATTCCATTAGCTATAATTTCTTAGCCATTGGGTACTGGAGAGGTAGAGTCAGGGTGGTGGACACAGTTGCTGAGTGGGCAACAAACTGAATTTGCACATCAATTGGAGTAACGTTTGTTTTATTTCATTAAGAAAAGTATTCCCCCACCTGCCCATAGATCAACATAATTTTTTTCCAAGGCAGCCTTGAAGGCTGAAAGGCAACTATTAAAGAATAGTAACAGGTAACAAAACAAAACATAATCACAGCAAAAACATAACAAGACATAAAATCCATAGCTGACTATTGTTGAGAAGCTTAGGAAAATAGAATGGTTAAATCTAAAAGCTAAAGGAATGGAATAATAGTACCATGGGCAATTCCCCCAAAAGGGAGTTCTGGAATGGCAGAGCCACCATGGAGCTATGGGCTTTCTTCATTGCATGGACCTATGGAAGGTGTGCGGACTATGTGATTGCAAAGAATGATGGTGAGTTTCTTCTGGGCATTGGGATGGTTTTTCGGGGTTGTGAAACCAAAATCTTATTGGTTGTAGCACTTCCTCTCATCCAGTTGCAAGGTACACACACACACACATGCACACACTTTTATCTCATTGCATAGTGTTTTTCCTGAGTGGGGCTATGGCTATGTTGTGAAACATGTTATCCTATACGTCTTTAATAAGCCATCTAAGGTAAAGGCTGTCAGGAAAGTATGTAGCAAACATCTGAACAAGTTAATCCTGGGAAGACATTCATCCTATTGCAAGACCTGAACAAGCTTCAGCCCTCCATCTGCTTCATGGGGTGACACATACTCCCCGGGGTAAAAATATTCCCCTTGAAAAATATATTTACTACACAGTTACTCATGCTAGCAGCTCACTTATGACTATGACTGTTGTGGTAGCTGCTCTGAGGAAGCTTAAAGTGACCCAAGATTTGAAGGTGAAAACTTTCCCCTTGTTATTTGCATTTCCTTTTCCATTATAAAATATGTTCCCCCCTTTCTAACTGCTAGTATTCACAGCCATGGTTGTTGCAACTAGCCTTAGCGGCTAAAAAATGCAACTAGGTGTTCCAAAAAAAGGGCCTTGCCCTTTATAAATAATAAATCCATTATCCCGATGTGTATAGTAGGATAAACTAGAATGAAATGTTCTTAAAAAGTAGCATTACAGCTGGATTTCTTGCCTCAATATATAATGCTACTAGAATGAAATAACAATAAAAAATAGATAAAAGTAGCATAGAATAAATTAAGATGGGCATCAAACATTTTTAAAAGTTGTAGTCATGTCACGAACACCAAATATGACTGTTACAAAATGTGTGCATTTTGCTCTGAAAGGAGTAGGAGGACGTAAAATGGAAAAACATCCAACACCCTTTTAGAATGTGGGGGTTTTCTTGGGGGGGTTATTGTTTTTGGTTTGATTTTATATGTTGTAGTCTTGTTGTGAGCCACCCTGAGACCTCCAGGTATAGGGCGGTGTATAAGTTGAATAAATAATAATAAGTGCATAGCTTGGGGGTTACTCCTGGACAAACCTGTCACTAGAGGCCCAAGTGTCTCCTGTGTCTAGAAGTGACTTTTAGCAGCTTCACCTGGTTCGCTAGCTATGGCCATTCCTGACCCCTGTAGTCCACTGAAGCATTGGTAAGATTGAGGCTGGATTACTGTAATGCTCTCTGTGTTGGGCTGCCCTTGGCTCTGGTTCAGAAAGCTCCAGCTGATACAGAATATGGCGGCCAGATTGCTGCTGGCCATCAATACATGATACCTTTGTGAAAACAGCTACACTGACTGCCCATCTGCTACCCAGCCAAGTCCAAGGTCCTTGTATTAATTTACAAAGCTCCAAATGCCTTAGGTCCAGGGAACCTCAGGGAACACCCAAAACCCTTATACCCTAGCTAGGTCACTGAGATCATCTGCAGAAGTGTCGCTGGTCATTCCAAAATTGGCAAGGCTCATTTGATAATATGAAACTGAGCATTTAAGTGCCATTGGCCCAGTCCCGTGGAATCCTCCGGCAATTCTACAGGCTCCTTCTGTGCCAACTTTTAAATGCTTGCTGAAAGCTTTTCTATTCTGCCAGGCCTGTGCAGACAATTAAGAGCGTGCCCTTTCATAGCAGTTGATTGACGTCTCTTTTAAACTTTTGTATCGCTTTTATTGTACAGCTTTATGTTTTTACTGCCGTAAACCTATTTGATATATATATATTATGACACAGAGGTATACAAACATTTTAAACAATCAATCCATTGACAAATGCATCTGATCATCCCGGCCAACTTTAAACAAAGGGAGTTTGCAAGCACTAGCTATATTTTATTGACTGCTTGAACAATGAGCTGTCTTTTTAACTCTGGGAATTGCAAAGCACAACGAAACATATATTTCACACCGGAGCACAATTCTGGCTGATGAAATAGAACCTCAAGGCCACCTTTCTGTCATCAAGTCAAAACAGCTGCAGATTTGGAAACCGTGTGACTCACAAAACCGGTTTCCAGGGCAATTGTGGATTTGGGTGGGTGGGAGGCCCCTCTAAAAAGCAGCTTTGTCTAATAGAGATTCATTACTTAGTCTCAGATGTGGGGAATAACCCCAGGTAAGCTGTGATTACTATAATAGCAGGCGTTTGCTTATGTGGATGGTTTGCCTGGTGCTTTTGAAGAGCACTAGGGTTTCATTGTTCCAAAGAAGCGCTTCCTTTCCTCCCAACCTCCTGGGTATTGTTGTCCCCATTTCTTTGGCTAATGGAGCTTCAATTATTTCCGTGGCTATTACAGAGAGGCTGAGCAGATCTTGCCAACGTGGCAATGGGTTGCCGCCTGACTTTGCAGTAAGTAGGCTTTTTCGGTAGAAAGTGCATATTTCATCACAGGTGATGCTTCCTTCCCACCCACCGCACTCCAAGATTTTGGGGATTCAGCACATATATTTTTAAAGAAAGCTGAATATGCAGAAATGTGCCACCTTAGGTAGGGAAGGATGCACCTCAAACTCCTCTGTTTAATTTCTGTAAGTGCAGGTATGGGACACTTCTGTCTTAGGTGCTTGGCTGGGATGGTGGGGGTCTGCTTGACTGGTAAGGAAAGAATCATGCTCTGCCCAGGCCCTTTTCTTCATATTCATTAGGGAAAAACCAAACATATGAACATAGAAAGAGTCTGATGGATCAGGCCAATGGCCCATCTAAGTCCAGCATCCTGTACTCACAATGGCCAAGCAAATGCCTGTGGGAACTCACAAGTGGGACCCAAGCACAAGAGCACTCTCCCCTCCTTTGGTTTCCAACAACTGGAAGTCAAAAATATCCAACCATGGAAGCAGAGCAGAGCCATTGTGGCTAGGTGTCAGGCGGCTGCGACCAACTCCCACAGCCGGTTGCCCAGGAATGTACAAAGACAAGGAAATGTTTCTTACCATATGCTTTTTATTCAGTGTTTACAGAGAGAGGCTATAGAACACAGCCTCTTGGATAATAGCGTTGTCCCGAGTGAATCTCCACCCCCCCATCTCTCCCACTTCCTCATTTGTCACTTCTACGGATGCTGACAAGTGCCCTCTGCCTTTGAGCTCTTTGGGTTGGGGTGTGTCCAAGGGAACGGGGGCAATTTGGAGGCCCCCAGCTGTCTCCAGCCCACCGGCTGGCAACTGGGCGAACTCCAGTCCTTGGAACAACATCAATTCAGTGGCACACAGCTTCAGAAGCCCTCAGAAGCTGGGCACACAATCCAGCAGAGATAAGAACTCTTTGCAACAGAAGGGTGGACAGAGGCATATGTAAGCATATTTATAAGCAGTTTATTCAGCGTAGATCAGGACAAAGAAAAATATATCTGTTCTCCATCTCCAACAGCAGGAAGCATAAGCAAAAGCTATACGCAATGGAAGTTCCCAGCAGGCTGTCCTGAAAGTAAACAGACATGTGACATACAACAACTCCACATGCCTGTTCTAAGGGTGGAATGGAACATCTGTATCCCAACACTTTGCTCTCCTACTTTCAAGGCTTTCTGGGTTCTAGGAGGGGGTCTGGAATGCTTTCTAAAGGCCCTGTGTCCATCAGTTGCCGTCCCCTTGATGCTTCCTCTTCCTCCTCCTCCTCCTCTCCCATTATTTCCCAACATTTTGCCTTATCTGCCTCTGAGCTGTGACCTCAAACCCCTCTCTAAGTCTGAACTGTCTTCCTCTTCTCTGGAAGGGTCAGGCTGGGGAGGCGGTCTCTACCATTCCTCATCTGCCCAGTCCCTGTCACTAGGAGCCATTGAAAGCCTTCTCCTCCATGAATCGGTCCAATCTTCTTTCAAAGCCATTCAAGTGCATTGGCATCCCTACTTCCCATTGGAGTGAGTTCTACAGTTTAACTCTGCAATTCGTGAAGAAGGACTTCTAAAATCTGTCCTAATAACTTCCAACATTCAGCTTTGTTGAACTCCCATGAGTTCTAGTGTTGTGAGGGAAGGAGAAACACATATCTCTATCCACTTTCTCCATGCCACCACAATGGGGACTGTTATGCTAGAAGTTCCCAAAGGGGCTCACCCAGAAGGTGGGCTGTCTGTAGATTTGAACAGCAGGCCAGTTGTCTGAATGTGGATTCCTGCCCTATGCAATGTCAATGTCGCATACCTGATTGCAATTAATAAAGGCCACATTCACAGCATAAATGTAAAGCCTACAATAACACTTTAATGGCTAAAGGATCCTGGGAACCATAGTTTGTCACGAGTGTTGGGAGCTGTTAGGAGATCCCTGTTCCTTCCCAGAGCTACAACTCTGAGTGGTTTAGGATTCCTAAATTAGGAATCAATGCCTCTTTCCAGGGAATTCAGGGGGAAACAATAGCTCCGAGGATTTTTTGATGGGGGAAGTGTTTAGAATTGGATAATAGGGCTTTAAATGTGTGATGTGACAGACCCTACAAGCGCCCCTATTTTCCAGGTACAGTGGTACCTTGGGTTAAGAACTTAATTCATTCTGGAGGTTCATTCTTAGCCTGAAACTGTTCTTAACCTGAGGTACCACTTTAGCTAATGGGGTCTCCTGCTGCCACCATGCCGCCGCACGATTTCTGTTCTCATCCTGAAGCAAAGTTCTTATCCCAAGGTACTACTTCTGGGTTAGCGGAGTCTGTAACCTGAAGCGTCTGTAACCTGAAGCGTCTGTAACCCAAGGTACCACTGTACAGTCCTGGATTTACAGATGCCATCCAGTTTCTGATTTGATTCTGGAATGTTCCACTTTTTCTTAGTAAAGGTAGGGACTCCTGACAGTTAAGTCCAGTCTGGGGTTGTGCGCTCATCTCGCTTTACAGGCCGAGGGAGCCGGCGTTTGTCCGCTCTGCAGACAGTTTTTCTGGGTCATGTGGCCAGCATGACTAAGCCGCTTCTGGTGCAATGGAACACCGACACCAGAGCAGTGTACATAAATGCCGTTTACCTTCCTGCCGGTACCTATTAATCTACTTGCACTTTCTGGAGTGCTTTTGAACTGCTAGGTGGGCAGGAGCTGGGACCGAGCAACAGGAGCTCATCCGATCGTGGGGATTCGAACCACGACCTTTTGATCGGCAAGCCCAAGGCTCAGTGGTTTAGACCACAGCCCCACCCGCGTCCCCCACTTTTTCTTAGGATCTCCCTAATTTCATCAGAGAAATGTTGGAGGGTGTGAAGCTAGGGCTGTCATGTTGGAAATCTAAATTATGGCACATTTTTAAATACAGCAACCCTAAGTTGTGTGCCTTGCAACCCAGGGAGATAAGTAACTAAACAACCTTTAGAAGGCATCTGCAGGCAGCCCTGTATAGGGAAGCTTTTTGATGTTTTCTGTTTTATTATCTTTTTATATATGTTGGAAGTTGTTCAAAGTGGGTGGGGCAACCCAGACAGGTGATAAATATTATCATAATCATCATCGTTTTGAATAGGACATCCCTATTTACATCAGGGAAATGTTGTAGGTTATGGTGTTAATGTGGCTAAAGTTGTAGCCCAGTTTTGAATGATGTATGTCCAGAAAGAAGAAACAGTCCAAACTAAGGAAGACTGGCAACAAAAACTGATGGAGTATACAGAAAGCCAAAACTTACAAGAAGATTAAGAAATCAAGAAGAGAGATGTTTTAATAATGAATAGGGAAAAATTTGTGGATTATTTGAAGAACTGTTGTAAACAGCTTAAATCGTTAGCAGGATTGATAGAAACATTTGCAGTGAGAATAAATAGAATATAAAGAAGAACAAGTAAATAGATTGAAACTGGATATGCAGTGGTAAAAGATATAACATAAGTAATGGCAGAAAGGGGGGAAGGGGGTTGATATTAAGATTTGGTGTTTTAAATTGTTAAAATATATGTAAAATGAGAAATAAAATTATTTTAAAAACCGACAAAATTGTAGCCCAGTTTAACCCACCCACTGGACCAATGTGTTACTTCCTGCACCAGTGAGGACGCCCCATTGTGCATCACCACAAGGACCTCGAAGCAGTTTAGAAAAGGCAATCGAAAATATTCATTAAGAAAAGCAAGCATTAAAAACAAAAAATTAAAATATATAATAGAAGCAGTAATTTTATAAATAACAATACTTACGAAAGGCACTGTTCAAAACTGTATAAACAGATTACACGCCTGCTAAAATTACATGCCGAGGTAGGCTGTCTTGTTGGAACAAAGAAGGGCTTTGACGGGCACCAGAAACAATACAGCAAAGGTGTCTGCCTAATATCAAAGAGCAGGCAGTTCTAAAGGGCACACTAAAGAGTTGGTTTCTTTCAAGTGTGGGATGAACCATCTGCCCATAATACCTGGTAAATGAGGCTGGGTGCCCACAATAAGACAAGGGAGCATTTTTGAAGAACACCAACAAAAGGCAAACATTATTTTCCTGATTAAAGGCTGGCAAACGCCATTCCTGATTCGCAGAGCAATTTAAAAAAACCTTTTTCGCCAGACTCAGTGGTGGTAGATGGGTCCAGACCTGCAAGCCTCTTCCAGCTTCACGATTCTGGAGTTCCCCTTCCAGTCCCCGAATGTGTGCATGGACAGAAGTGTCAGGTCATGAACAGGTTCCTGCTGGCATTAGCCAACAGAAAGCCCCACTAACTTACAGCTCAAACCCTTAATAAGTTGTTGTTTGTTTGTCAGCAGTCTAGCTCATGATAACAAGATGCTGGAAGAACTTGGAAGGTGCTTCTTTGACAAACTGGTTCAATAAAGCAGACATCTTCAACACTTCCAAAACTGGCTTTTAATCCAAACGTACAATTGGGATCTATTTCTTAATCTTTTACCATATATTTTCATGGTGGCAGTGCTCCTATTGTGACCGTCCTTGGATCAAGCTGTGACCCACTGGTGGGTCCTGACACACCAGTTGAAGCTACTGGTGTTGATGATACTGAGTAAGATGGATTGAGGGTTTGACTACAAGGCAGCTTCCTACGCTTCATACAGAGAAACTAGTTGAACCCTAGTGCAATAAGACATATCCTGTTTTCCAGGACAATAACACACATGACAAGAAACTCATAAATCACTTACTCTCAGCAGTTAGGAATATCCTAACTAGACACTGGAAGGACCTATCAGGAGTGAACACAGGTACCAAAATATATGGGAAACTACCCTGCTAGAAAATTCAACCAACAAACTTAGACTATCATGGGGACAAGCGAAGGAGGGCGCCTTCACCCCGGTTTGGCACCCCTTTGTTGGTGTTGTTGTTTAGTCATTTAGTTGTGTCACTCTTTGTGACGCCATGGACCAGAGCACACCAGGCACTCCTGTCTTCCACTGCCTCCCGCAGTTTGGTCAAACTCATGCTGGTAGCTTCGAAAACACTGTCCAAGCACCTCGTCCTCTGTCGTCCCCTTCTCCTTGTGCCCTCAATCTTTCCCAATATCAGGGTCTTTTCCAGGGAGTCTTCTCTTCTCATGAGGTGGCCATACATACATGGCATAATAAGACAATGACCTATCCCCCACAACAGCATATGAATCAATATGACTAATCTGACCCCACAACCCCACTCCACCCTCACACATTCAAACAAACCATACTGCAACCAGCCGAACACAACCAACCAAGCTCTGGAACCTCCAATCTCTCACAATGCCAATAAAAATAAATATATAAAGAGGTCCCCCCCTCTTTTGCCCCCAACCACACAATAACTATGGCTGAATGTAAACGAACTGTGAAAAAGACTCTAAAATTGAAAGTGGAGACACTATGTGTACTTTTCCGTGTTTAATTGTTTGTTTTGTTCCTAGTCCCTGTGTTAGAAGAAGACAGAGTTGTAGTGGTAGTAGCTATGAAAGGGAAGTGGTGGTCTAGTTCAAGGATGGAGAACACCTGTGGCCCTCCATATATGATACGATACGGAATGATACGATACGATATTTTTTATTGTCATTGTCCCATACAGAACAACGAAATTGAAAAATCTACATAAGACATTAAAAAAACCAACAAGCCTGCTATCCCAGCTATCCCAACCAGGTTAGCCCCCTAAAAACTTTGATACCCCATTTTTAAATACAATATACTCCCATAGAGACTCCTTAACACTGTGTTTAAAACCAAAATCGTATTTGGATAGAAACTGTTTCTCAGGCAGCTAGTCCTAGTCTTTATAACCCTTTACCTTCTTCCAGAAGGGAGAAGCTGAAAGAGATCATTTCTGGGGTGTGCACTATCCTGTGCTATATCTGCAGCTTTCTTATGGCACCTGGAAGCATAGATTTGATCCAAGGTGGGAAGCGTGTTGTTGGACTACAACCTACCATCATCTCGGCTAGCGTGGACAATGCTATGGTACAACTCCAACTTCTACAACATCTAGAAGACCACATGTTCCACCCCTGCCATGAAACCTGGTGTCTCCACACACAAACCCTACAAATGTGGCTAAGTGGTTGGGGTTGACACAGAAGAGGTCCTAAGAAAAAGTGTGAGTCTAAGATGCCACTTTGTGGCCTTAGATCCAATAATAACCTCAGAATTGCAGTGTGCTGGAGATTAGACTGGCACAGACTGCCGCTATCCTTCAAAATCATTAACAACAACCCTGCAGTTGATTTACATATCATAGAAAACAGCTTTCAGGTTCAAAAGACACTGATGGAGTGACTGCAAGGGATTAATTTAAAGTGTCTGGTGATCCTAGAAGATAAGTCTCCGAGACAGCTGTTTTCTCCTGTCCCCACCGTGAAACAAGCTATAGAGAAGATGAATCACAGCCATTAGTTTATTAATCAGCTTTAGACAAACTGTGCCTCGGAGGGTTCTGGACAAACTTGAAGGAAATGTGAGGTGCACGTTCTAAGTCTGGGCTGGCTTTCAGCAAACAAAAAACAAACAAACGTTCTGACACTTTCAAAGGCAGGCAAGTGAAATTAAAAGTTGCTTTTGGGAGTGAGGGAGCATCTCAGGAGGACGACTGCTTCTGACTTGTTGGAAAAGAAGCCTGAGAGTCTGGGAACAGGCAGTTTTCCAAACCCAGGATTGCTGAAATCAGCATTGGTTTGGTGCTCCAATGTTCCCTCGATACAATTAAAAGGAAGCAGAAGGGTGTAACAGCAATGTGTTGCTGCCCTATATTAAAACCAGGTGCTGAGAGACAACGCTCAATTGCTGTAATCAGGGAAGAGGAACAATTATAGCAATTTCAGAGAAGCGCGAGGCATGCGGGAAAATTGGAGCCACATGAGCAGAGGGTGTTTCCTACCCGCGAGGCTCCTGAGCAGATGGTATAAGAGCTCTTCCTCCTCCGCTCTCTTCCAGCCCAATCTGCTGAACCTTGTGAAGAATCAGGTAAGGTCTGTTCAAAGGCAAGGGGCTCAGATCTCTGTATAGCAAATGAAACACCAGTTGTGGGGTAGGAGTTTGTTTTTGTTTTTGCTTAAAGCGCATGTTTGCTGAGAGGGAAAATCCCATTATATTGAGCGTGGCTTACTTGCAGGTAGCAGGGCAAATGTCATGTTAACCTTGTGGCTGAAAGCAGCAGAGCTTGAGGCATCAGCTAAGCCTTCGATGCAGCCATAGTCCCACTGCTCATGAGAGCCAGGGGTGGAAGATAAAAGGGGATGCCTCTTTGCTGTGCTAGTTCCCAGACTGGTACAGAAAAGAAGGCTGGATCAGGCCCATTGCTATCACGCGACGGCAGCAGGGTCATCTTGAGATCCCATGCCATCTTACCTCTAACTCTGAAAGCTATGTTTCAGAAGGTTCCATGGGCTATTGCTGATGGAAATGCCACCAGCCATAGCTTCCACCTGTCTGTCATTTGGGCAGATGTCTTGGGGAAATTCCTTAGTGGTGGGTCTCCTGCATTGATGAAGGCTAGCATAGCAAGGCAAGGCTATGCATAGGGAAACCTAGATGTCATCCGAACAATCCTTCAGCACAGCAGATTTGGAGGGGGGGTTCTATCCAGTGTGTGTCTTACTGGGAGAAATCTCACTGAAGTTAAGGAGGATGACTACCTTAGACTCATTAATTCCAATTGGTCTACTCAGAGTAAAAGTCGCATTGGATGCTTACAACCTAGGAGTGGTTTGTGCTGTTATGCCTGGTGCCTGGTTCTCAAACACAACAGGGTTTTTTTGTATTAAAAAAGGAGGAGTTCAAGTAGCTATTTAGATGCAATAAAATGGGTGTGTAGAAACTTTGGAGTGGACGGTTGAGAACTGGACAGCATAGTTTCTTCCCCGCTCCTGGCCTCCCCAATGTTTTCTCAGTAGCTATGTGGCTAAGTGTTATGGGATATTTATGGTGACATATTTTTAGTTTTCTTTTATGTATGCAAAACTGGGGGTTGCAGGCTCAAAGCAACACGCCAGATTGATGTGGGGGTGGAGGGTGGCATGGGGGTAGATGAAACAGTCAAGGGATTTTCAAGGTAACAAAAAGAACAAGATGACTGGAGAAGTGGAATATGCATAGTTCAGTGGTAGAACATCTGCTTTGCATGCAGAAGGTCACAGCTTCTATCCCTGGCAATAATAATAATAATAATAATAATAATAATAATAATAATAATAATAATAAATGTATATCCCACCTATCAGGCTGGGTTTCCCCAGCCATTCTGGGTGGCTCCCAACAGAATTAAAAGCACAGTAAAACATCAGACATTAGAAGCTTCCCTAAACAGGGCTGCCTTCAGATGTCTTCTTCTAAAAGTCAGATAGTTTACCTCCTTGACATCTGCTGGGAGGACATTCCACAGAGCAGGTGCCACTGCCGAGAAGGCCCTCTGCCTGGTTCCCTGTATCCTCACTTCTTGCAGGGAAGGAACCGCCAGAAGACCCTTGGAGCTGGACCTCAGTGTCCAGGCTGAATGATGGGGGTGGAGATGTGCCTTCAGGTATACTGAAGGTATATCTCTGAGTAAGGTATATCTCTGAGTAAGACTGGGTGAAATTCCTTATCTGAAACCCTTAGAAACTGCTGCCAGGGTTGACAAAACTGAGAAAGGTGGACCAATGGTCTAACTTGGAATAAAGTAGCTATCCATGTTCCGGGGCATTTTTTCAGCTGGAACTCACAGGAACTCAGTTCTGGCAACTCTCAGGTAGGCACCATTGCCATTCAAAGAGAATGAGGGAGGTGTTCATGGTGAGGTCCCGCACCATTTTTTCTTGAAAAATAGCACTGCCGTGTTCCGGTTTTATGAGGTTTCTGTGACTATACGGAATGTGGGGAGGATGTTAGTTTGGTTTCCAATTTAATCCCCACTTCCTGAGACAATACACAAACTGAAATGCAGCCATCCTTTGAAATTTGTTCTCCTCTGAATTCCCAATACAGCTTTCCAACCCTGTCCCAATGTGCTCTAAACCATGTAGATTAGGGAACTGTGTGCATCAAAATACACAAATAGCATCTTTCAAAAATAAATATTAGGCAAAAGTGCAAACGAAAATGTCCATAGTAGAATAAATTTGCATTAAAATTCTGATTATTTTTTGTGAGGACATGTATATATGATGCAGAAATATGCGGAATGTGAGAAACTCCGAGAATCTGAAATATATAGATTTGTCTATTCCTATCTGGGGATTGTGAGTAATAGTCATAGTAGCAGTAGTAGTAGTAATGGTAATAGTATTGGTAATAGTAGATGGTAATAGCAGCAGTAGCAGTAGTATTGGTAGTAGTAGTAATGGTAATAGTAGTAGCAGTAGTAATAAGAATAAGTAATAGTAGTGGTAAAATAGTAGTAATGATAGTAAAAATACTGTAGTAAGATGATGAAGATGACAACGAGGATGCAGTTTTTCAGTCAAACTCTTTGTGATAATGATCAGTTCTCTCCTCCCTGGAGATGGACAAAATTAAGAAGGCCTCTGGTTAAAATTGCCTCTCAACCTTATCTGGAAAGAAGAGGGTGGGGGTTGATTTGCTCATACCCAATATAAGAATCCTAAAAGTCTATCTTGTGTAGAAGAGACATTGAGGAAAGGCCATAGCTCAGTGGGGTAGAGAAGGGATGTCCAATAGGTTGATCATGATCTACTGGTCAATCCCTGGGAGGTATTGGTAGATCAGTCGATCGCGGGCTCCCTTTCCTTTGTGTTGGCAAAAGAGCATCTGGCCCCACCCCCTCGCCCTGTCCTCCACTCATGCATGATCGCTAGAACGGAAGACGGAGTTTTTCGCTGTGAGGCTGATTGCTTCCTTAGCGATCTTTTGGTGAGCAACTTTCCCCCTTTCCCCTTTATCAACATTTTTAATCCCCTCCCTAAAAAAAAGATTGCAGCCTCTTGGGAGTTGGACATCCCTGGAGTAGAGCATCATCTTTGCATGCAGAAGGTCCCAGGTTCAATCCCTGGGACACCTCCAGAAAAAACCCTGTCTAGACCCTGGAAAGCCACTGCCAATCAGATACCAATGGGAAGCACGTGGGCAGGACCTGGGTGCAACACTCCACATGTGCCATTCCCAGAAACTGGTATTCAGAGACATGCTTCCAAAACAGCGTTGGTGAAACATAGCCATCATAGCTAGAGGCCAATGCTTTAGGTCAGGCCTGTCCAACCGGTCGATCACGATCTACAGGTCGATTGTGGGCTGTCCCTGGTCAATCCTGGTTGAGCTCCAGCGATTGCCCAATCACCCCTCCAAAAAAACCCCTCAACAACTTAACAACTTTGGTCATTCTCCCCCCAAAAAACTCAACAACTCTGGTCAATCCAATGGGTAGATCACTGCCAGTTTATTCCTAGTGGGAGTAGGTCGCAGTCTCTTGGAAGTTGGACACCCCTGCTTTCGGTTAATTGCTTCATTATTTGTGATATGTGTCTTTCCCCGCTTCATTTTAGGTTTGCCTCCCACCACATAGCCATGGTTTTCCCCGGGGAGCTTTGTGGCTACAATGTCTCCTGCAGCACAAGCCTCCCCTCAACAACGCTCCTATTGCAACCACCAGCTATTGTGGCTGAAACAAAGCTGACGGACCTTGAGATCCTCATCCCAGAGCCCCCGCCTTGTGAAATCCCAGAATGTGGCTTTGATCCATGCCACTTGCCTCCGTGGTACTGCCACCTGCCTCCTGAGCCACCCATCATTTTTGCCACCTTCGCCACTTGCCTTCATGAAGCATAAGTGTGGCTTGTCGGCGGCCATCTTGCAATAGGCCCGTTTCAGGCAGGAGGCGCTGCGGACAGGAAGTAGGGGCTGCATTAGGAACGGGAGTCTGGAGCAATGCTCCACACATTGGGGCCACACTTGTTATTGGCGCCTGTCCTTAAAGGTTCAGGATCGGAAGCCATCATCCATTTTGTATATCCATGTAGTAGAAGTTTGAAAACAACAACAATAATAATCACAGGTGCTGTGAATTACAGTTTTAGCCCGAGTCTTTCTTTTTGGAGTGGGGCAATTCAGGTGACTATGTCCAGAACATTCCAGAAGACGCAGGTTGAGAGGTGGGAGGAGGTGGAAGAGGAGTTAGTAGGCCTAAAATAGCATCAAGGGAACCTTTGGTCCTTCAGACACCATTGAGCATCATCAATGGTTGGGGATGATTGGAGCTGTACTTCACCCTATTTGCTGGATCCTATGTTCCCGTTCCCTGGCCTAAACAATACCTCAAGGGTGGCTGACCAGGGAATCATCCAGATATTGCAAAACTACAGTGCCAGTCATCCCCAGCCAGTATTGCCAGTGGTCAAGGGAATTGGAAACTGTAGTTCATCAGCCTCTCGAGGGCCACAGGTCCCCATCCCTGTCATAAGTCTGCCCCCAGTTAAAGCTTTCTTTGTTGGCCGTCAGATTGCTTCCTAAACTGCTGGTACCAGAGGCACGTTCCCCCCTCCCATTTAAACATCAATCTTACATCATCCAGGTATTTCCTTTCGGAGTGTGAGTAAAGGGGAGAACTATATGTCATTGGAGTTGCCCACCCAAATGTAATGGCAATGCCTCTTTGGAAGGTATTGTTGAGCCTCTGTGCCATTAGGCACACCTAATGCAGATTTGTACATTCCTTGAGCCAGATACCTTTCTTCTTATGCTATGTAGAGTGCTGTGTACATAGAAGGTGAAATAAATAATATTATGAAACAAGAGCATCTGGTTCATCAGAGGTATGTTGGAAGGAGAGAACACCAGTGCAGAGTACCATGAAGAACACTAGCAGGCATACACTTTGTAGTAATTCACTGCAATTCTAAACCTGCATACTCAGAAGTAAGATGCACCGAGCATGCACACACCGGTTTCTTTTGTGGGCCACACAGTTACGAAACACAGTTTGGATATTAATACTGTGAATGTCAAGATGGAGACAAGATGGAGACAAGATGGAGAAGGACCAGGTGGGGAGGACCAACCATAACTTATGTCATGCAGAGATACTTGCAAAGTCCATCTGATGATATCATTAAAGGCATTTGAAAATGTTGTTTGGCATTGTTGCTTAGACAATAAAATGCATTGTGCAAAAATATATGTAGTACTCACTCCACCTAATTAGATTCCACCCTATGATTTGGCCCTCCAGATGTTGTTGGACTCTAATTCCTATCAGTCCTGGCCAGTACGGCCAATAGTCAGGGATGATGGGATATGTAATCCAGCAATATCCAGAGGGCCGTAAGTAACCCACACATGTCCTATTCTGATAATGTCCCAACATATCAGAGATCATACATTAAAAGCACTCACAGAGGGTTGGGGAGCCCACCAGCCCCAGTCAGCATAGCCAATGGTTAAAAGTTGTAGCTTGGTAACATCTGGAGGGCCACAGATTCCCCATTCCTGGTGTAGATAATACTTATCTAGATAGACAAATGGGATAATTCTAATTTGCAGACTCTAATTCCCATTATCCCCAGCCAACATGGCCCAGTGGTGGATGTTGTCCATTGGGATTGGTTGGGTGGAAATCAGGGAAAGCCAATGACAGACAAAGCCAACTTATTCTAATTTTGTCTCCGTCCTTTTCCCTGATGGGTTCTATAAGGGCAACATTGAGACCAAGGGGGAGGGGGAGGAAGCTAACAGTCTGGACTATCTCCTGGGCTGGTTATAAGCAAGAAGTCAAGAAGGTGGGTGAAGCCTAAAGGCAGACTGAGATTGATAGGACAGTGCCCCCACTTGCCCTAATAGACCAGTTTCCACTGGTGTGGCTAATGGTCAGGGATCATGGGAGTCATCATCCAAAATCTGGATTTGCAAAAGTTCCTCATCTATGGCTTAAGAGGTAGCAATGGAAATGTGATGGAAATCAAATACCAAGGAAACATACAATTAAATCCCACACCATCAATTTTATGTGAGTACTAATGAGGTGCTATTGCAACTATCTCCCATAATCATTACATTCCCCACAAACATGACGTTTTAATTATGGGCTATTTCAAATTTTCAAAATACCAGTCCATTACAGTAAAAGTAAACAAAAACCACAGTTCGTTTGCCAATAAACAAAACTATTTTTTACAGTTCAGTCCTGCACATGTCTACTCAGAAGTAAGTCATATTGTGTTGACTGGGAACCCTAAGAATCATGGTTCAAGGTCAACCAGAGAGCTTCATGGCTGAGCATGACCAGGCGCAAGGGGAAATATTAAAATACAGAGCTGCCCTTGAACAAAGTGAAAGTGTGACTTGAAATCTGAAAGTTCCTCCTCAGTGGGATTTGAGGATACAGCTAAAGACTGGCTGCAAAAACCCAGTCATGTTTCTCAGAGAGGTTACACAGGGCCCAATTCCCTTAATTAGGGGTGGGAAACCTGTGGCACCTCCAGACATTGGACTCCTGCAACACCCCATCAGCTTCATCTGTCAGTGTGGCCCATCTACAGGTATGTTGGGAGTTGAGTCCATAATCACTGTGAATGCCAGTTTCCCCTTATACCTGCCCTAGGAGAAAGATGTCTCATAGAAGAAGTTCGGACCACTGAAATCCTCATGGACTAGTCTATGGCTCTTAGTTGTGACAGATATATATTACTTTCATTATCAAAGACAGTACATCTCTGAATACTTACAGCTGTGGAACAGCTTCCCATTGGGATATCAAGTGCCACTGGAGAGAAGGACAGGCCTCATAACTTGCTTGTGGGCTTCCCAGAATCATCTGATTGGCCACTGTGAGAACAGGATTTTGGATGGTGGTCTGCATTTGTTTTGCACAGACGCCCCCTCAGAATAAAGGTATTTAAAATTATACAACACACAAGTTAAGGTTCAAAATAGGACAAGTCTTTATTGTCATGTAGTGTAACTCGGAGAGCTCTTCTGGGGGAAAATGCAAAAGTTGAAGCTGAAAATGGTCCACTCAAGTTGATGTTCCATCCTGAATGACATATAATTTTCTGTTGCAGCACCGTCATGTGCTACCAGACTTCTGACATATTAATATTTATTTACTTAGGTAAAGGTAAAGGGACCCCTGACCATTAGGTTCAGTCATGACCGACTCTGGCGTTGCAGGGCTCCATCTCACTTTATTGGCCAAGGGAGCTGGCGTACAGCTTCCGGGTCATGTGGCCAGCATGACTAACCTGCTTCTGGCGAACCAGAGCAGCGCACAGAAACGCCGTTTACCTTCCCGCCGGAGCAGTACCTATTTATCTACTTGCACTTTGACGTGCTTTCGAACTGCTAGGTTTGGGAGGAGCTGAGATTGAGCAACGGGAGCTCAACCCATCACGGGGATTCGAACCGCTGACCTTCTGATCGGCAAGTCCTAAGCTCTGTGCATTTATATTCCACTTTTCCTCCAAGGAGCTCAAGATGGCGTGCTTAATGTTCTCCTGCTCCCTCCACTTTATCCTCACAGCTTCCCTGTGAGGTAGGCTAGGCTGAGAGACTGTGACCTGCCCAAGGTCACTCACTGAGCTTCATGGCCGAGAGGGGATTAGAACCCTCATCTCTCTCAGCATTTTAATCACTATACTACAATGACTTGCAAAGCAAGTTCTAAGTTGACTAACTCAATAAGTAGGCCAGGTGGGGAAAAGATGTAGATGCACTGATAGCATCATGAATCATCACTATTTGGCACCTGGGCATAAGAGGTTTCCACAACTGCTGAACAAAAACAAACTGCTGCAGAAGTCATGTGCCAGCCCCACTCTCTGAAAGATTCTTGGGGTGTTCCAGGGTCTGTTTTCCTTTGGAGAATTGATATACAGTGGTACCTGGGTTCTCAAACTTAATCTGTTCCAGAAGTCCGTTCTAAAACCAAAGCGTTCCAAAACCAAGGTGTGCTTTCCCATAGAAAGTAATGCAAAAAGGATTGATCCGTTCCAGACTTTTAAAAGCAACCCCGAAAACAGCAATTTAACATGAATTTTACCATCTAATGAGACCATTGATCCATAAAATGAAAGCAATAAACCATGTACTGCAGTCACACAATCAATCAATCAGCAGCTGAACTGGGTTCCACACAGTCACACAAAAAAAGCCACAAAAACGCAAAATAAATAGCAAAAGCAGACAGACCTCAGCATAGCACTCAAAATGGAAGTGTGGCACTCAAATCAGAAGTGTAACAATCAAAATGGAGCACGCTTGGCTTCCAGAAAAAGTTCACAAACTGGAACATTTACCGTATTTTTCGCCCTATAGGAGGCACCGTCCCATAAGGCGCACCTAGTTTTTTGGGGGGGAAATAAAGGGGGGGGG
>JAXCMG010000055.1:65515-83842 GCA_034642415.1 Podarcis siculus | reverse complement strand
GAGCTTCTTGGAACAGATTCCATGGCAGTTCTGCAGGCTTCAGATTGGAGGCACGCTAATGAATGGATTGCATTCAAAACCGGATGGACGCAACGCTCATATTCTTTTTTGCACTATGACCCAATATGCTGAATAAAGAGACACATTCAGAAACGCAGTAATAAACTCAAATCCACCATATTCTCTAATCTTGGTAACTGTTAATATAAAGTTACATGTACACACACACACACACACACACACACATATAGAAAGACATAAGTAATTTACCGTATTTTTCGCTCCATAAGACGCACTTTCCCCCTCCTATAAAGTAAGGGGAAATGTGAGTGCGTCTTATGGAGTGAACTGCGCTGCGCAGAGAGGTAGAGCTGTGCAGCGCCCCTTCAGCGAAGCAGGAGGAAGAACGGAGCCCCTTCTGTTCCTCCTCCCGCTTCACTGAAGGGCGCTGCACAGCTCTCCCTATTTGCGCAGCACCTCTCCTTCACAGGAGAGGCTCTGCGCAGAGAGGGAGAACTGCGCAGCGCCCATTCAGCGAGGCGCCTGTCCTGCGAAGCCGGAGGAGAAACAGAAGGGACTCCTTCTGTTCCTCCTCCCGCTTCGCTGAAGGGGCGCTGTGCAGAGAGGGAGAACTGCGCAGCACCCCTTCAGCAACGTGCCTGTCCTGGCTTTTGCCTTAGCCGCGCGCAGCCTCTTCGGGCAGGGGGGGCCTTCATCCTGCTGCCCTGAAGAGGTTTGGCGCGGTCATCCCAGAAGCCAGAACAGCCACATGATATCCCAGAAGCCAGATCCCTCTTGCTGTTCTGGCTTCTGGGATTCAAAACCCCAAAATGTTTTCCTCCCCCCAAAACTTGGTGCGTCTTATCGTCTGATGCGTCCTATAGAGCGAAAAATACAGTATGTAAATGAAAAATATAAAGAAGAGAAAACATTAACAAATATCAGAGTGACAGACATCAGTATTAGTACAATAAAATAAAATAGATGGAAATAGCCTTTCCGAATGGAATCAGGTGTTTCTTATGAGTCAATGACTCATCCTGGGAAATACTTCAGTAGTAGCAAGTTTTCAGCAACTAGTGAAATGTTCAAAATGGTAGAACCTCTCAGACTTCAATGGGCAACATGTTCCTCAGGGCTAGAAGGTTTACACAGACACAGCACCTTGACTGGTGGAAATTCTGAACATACATTTGACTTCTGCTTTAATGGAGGAAATTGAAGTTGGATCCAGATACAATGGAGGTCCTCCTGATCTAAAAGTTTGTTTTGAAACCCACTTAAGACAGAAGAAATGACTATATTTTTTTGGGGGGGGGGGAATGAGTGAATTCCTATGCCCCACAAATAACTCAGAGATGCATTTTAAATAAAAGCACACATTCTACTCATGTAAAAACACACTGATTCACAAACCGTACATGGGCCGGATTTAGAAGGTGATTGGGCCAGATCTGAGCCCCGGGCCTTAGTTTGCCTACCCATGCCATATACTATAAAGTGCTCAGAAAGACTGGTCATTATTAATTCTCACAGGGGGTCACTCAACAGTCAGCAATAAGTGGATTCATTAACATCCTTTTCTCTGGCCTCCACATTCATATAAGATAATAATAGTGGTCTATTCCTTCCCTGAATTCCCTGTTTTTAGGATTTCTGGAGACTTCTGGCTGGCTACTGGGCTAGATGCACCTTTGCTTTGATCCAGCAGAGAATGACCAGAAGAACAGCAGACCAGTGTGATTTGGACTTTGAAATTTGTACACTTTAATTCTTAGCCTTTTATGGACTTGGTAGCATAAATTTGTACCTTTCTATGCATTCTGAACATTGGATGAAGCAGCTTGAGTGCGCTTTATCATAATAGGTTGCTATGTGCTAAGCACTAAGTTCTACTCAGAGTAAAACCATTGAAATTAAAGGTCCCACGCTAGTCAGCTTCATTAATGCCAGTAGGAGTAGCATTGGATGCACACCATGACCCAAATACCAAATCAAATTGGGCTTAATCATAAGGATCCAGGCATCAATTACCGGTAAGTCAGGTTGAAATAGTTCAAGATGGATGCAGACCAGGTAGGACAGACTGGGTTCATCTGGGGCTGTTAAGAGGATAAGAATCAGACAGAACATAGAAGCAGGAATTGGGCAGGATAACCCACAAAAGGCTGAGCCCTACCAAACTGCTTGCTGTGTCTTCCCAAGAGAAGGGGTGGCAGATGGATGCCTTTAGGTGTGGGGTACTCGTTTGGAGCATGAAGCCCTTTTCAGCCCAATGCTACCTGACACTGCCTCTTGCCTGCTGCCCCACTGGTGAAGCAGTGTCCCACAGAAGAAGAAGAAGAGTTTGGATTTGATATCCCGCTTTATCACTACCCGAAGGAGTCTCAAAGTGGCTAACATTCCCCTTTCCCTTCCTCCCCCACAACAAACACTCTGTGAGGTGAGTGGGGCTGAGAGACTTCAGAGAAGTGTGACTGGCCCAAGGTCACCCAGCAGCTGCATGTGGAGGAGCGGAGGCACGAACCCGGTTCCCCATATTACGAGTCTACCGCTCTTAACCACTACACCACACAGGTTCTCAATGTCTCCACTCAACAGCTGTTGAAAGGAGGCAATCATACTTGCCAGGTGCTTCTTCCTAAGCATGCCTTCTTTGGAGAAAAAAACACTTGTGAAAGACCACCCTGCAGAAATTAACCCCCATGGGGATTGGGGGAGAGAGACCCCAGGTCTCCTTTCTGTCAGGAGCTAGCTGGCTGCCGGCTTGCTAACACAGCACACAAGACGTATTTAGCTTGAAGATTTATTGCAAAACAAGTCGTTCGCCACAACTGCTCCCGCCGAGCAGCCATGCATCAAATCAAGTTGACTCTTCTGAAGAGTACTTCCGGGACCTGCAGAATAGCCTGAAAATCTGACCCTTACATTTCGTGGTTTGTTTTCTACCTAAGACCGTCCCCATTCATCTAGTCTTGGGACTAATAGGGTCAGCAAACTCCCCTTCCAGTGAAGAACTACTCCCCCTCCTATGGGCCGAGTGTGACTGAGATTCTTGAGAGAGCTGGCTACCAACCAGCCCCCCCTTTCCGAGCTGATAAGCTGCGTTCCTACTAACTCCTGAGAGAGGAGTGTTTGTCTGCCCACTAGTTCCAGCTGTCTGAGAAATCTGCAAGCCTCTCTGTTTGACTGCTTTCTATCTCAGGCTGTATGGTACTTCTTGGCTTTGGGTTGGCGTGTTCATGACACTTTGCCCTGTCTGCTTCCAGCCATATGTTTAGTTGGGTGTTTTTTTAAAGCTGCCTCATTAAACATTACCCCCTGCCCCAACCAATTTGGGATAGGGATCCAGGATGCCGTGTGTTGTCCCTAGTTTGGCCCCGAGTGAGTTGGGCTTATTGGGGGCCGAGTCCCAGGCAGATAGGGAATGTTGGGTAGAGAACAATTCAATAGGAACATCCATATTAGATTTTTGATCTTGGTTGAATGCCATATAAGAAGTGGGGAAGCATGAAGCTGGGATAGCTCAGTTGGTAGAGCATGAGGCCCTTAATCTCAAGGTTGTGGGTTCAAGCCCCACGTTGGGCAAAAGGTTCCTGCATTTGCAGGTGCTGTAGTACATCCAGTCTAGATCACCCTTGTGACCCCTTCCAGTTCTACAATTCTATGAATGAATAGTTATTTCATCCACATCATCCCCAAAAACACATCTGTTTTGAGCAACCACTACTCCTCCTCAAACCTGAGTCTGATTCCCACAGATAAGATAATGAAATGGAGACAACAGAACCACTACAGTGGTACCTCAGGTTACAGATGCTTCAGGTTAGAGACACTTCAGGTTACAGACTCTGCTAACCCAGAAATAGTACCTCGGGTTAAGAACTTTGCTTCAGGATGAGAACAGAAATTGTGCAGTGGTGGTGCGGTGGCAGCAGGAGGCCCCATTAGCTAAAGTGGTACCTCAGGTTAAGAACAGTTTTAGGTTAAGAACGGACCTCCAGAACGAATTAAGTTCTTAACCCGAGGTACCACTGTATTGTGATGCAGATAATTATATTGAAACACAGTGGTACCTCGGGTTAGAGACACTTCAGGTTACAGACTCCGCTAACCCAGAAATAGTACCTCGGGTTAAGAACTTTGCTTCAGGATGAGAACAGAAATCATGCAGCAGCGGCGTGGCGGCAGCTGGAGGCCCCATTAGCTAAAGTGGTGCTTCAGGTTAAGAACAGTTTCAGGTTAAGAACGGACCTCTGGAACAAATAAGGTTCTTAACCCGAGGTACCACTGTATTTCTAAGGTGAGCAGCTTCAAGAAGGCCAAGAAGGCTGAGTGGTAAAATAGCTCATTGAGGAATCATTTATTTCTGTTCATTCACAGCTTCACGTTCTCGAGTCAGTCCAGAAGATCCAACTGTCATTTGCAGTCTCACTTCAATCCCTGTATACTTGTGGCATACAAAGGATGAACAGGTTAAATCAGATATGATAAACTGGGCAAAGGACTTAGGGCATAGCATACAAATGGCAGATTGGAAGAGACTATGGAGAACAGATTTGAAATTCACAGCATGTTGTACGCTCAAAGAAAATTATAGGAAAATGATGTACTGGTGGTATCTGACTCCTGCTAAGTTATCCAAAATGTATAGAACAAGCTCCAATATTTGTTGGAAGTGCAAAGAAAATGAGGGTACCTTTTATCATATGTGGTGGTCATGCAATATAAAGTCTTTTGGGGAATTTATATACAATGAATTGAAAAAAAAATGTTTAAAATAACATTTGTCAAAAAATTAGAAGCATTTCTATTAGGAATTACAGGTTCCAATATCCCAAAAGACCAGAAAAGACTGTTTATGTGTGTGACAATGGCTGCAAGGATGCTACTAGCCCAAAGATGGAAAGAACTAACAGTTCTGACCAAGGAAGAATGGCAAGCCAAACTGCTGGACTACGGTGAAATGGCAAAACTGTCTGGGAGACTCAGGAATCCAGAAGGTAATGACTTGAAAAAAGGATGGGGGAAATTTATAACTTACTTAGGAGACCATTGTAAACAAACAGAAACGTTAGCAGGACTCTAAAAATAACTTGTAAAGAAACAAAAAATACGGATAATTCAGAGAGATGGAAACTGTGGAGAATGTAGTGATATGTAGCTTTAGAAAGACGATGGGGGGAAGTCACAAGAGCCAGAGAATCTCATATATGGATATGGTAAAAGTTTTTTTCCCCTCTTTTTAGTATTTTGAATCTGTTATTGTAAAAACCAATCAAAAACATTTTTTAAAATCCCTGTATACTTGCGATCATGTCTGTGACCTTTGGCTCTGTGGGAGTCCCATCAACCACCATCTCAAGAGGACTCCTTTCATTTGCTGCCATTTGGGAAGACTCCCTGTTCCTGTTGATTGCGGTGTGGCATGATTTCTGCCTCCCCTTGATTAATACTTTGGAGGTGTAATAAAATAACACTAATAAGGTGGTGCTGGCTACGGTTGTAGTGGAGTGGCAATTGCCAAATGGAGCAGTTGCCTGTTGCCTTTGCTGTACTGTTTGTACTTTGTACGTGCTGCCAGCTTCTCGGAGTATTGCAAAGATAATCTTTCACACATTTCGCTCCAGGGCACACGCTATACTTCCTCATTATTATTCATTACAGTTATGAGAGCCAGGCAAAGAATTGTGAATGTTTCCTTTGATCCTTTTGGCACCTACCCAACTAGTCGATTCATTAAGCATTAAAGGATGGGTATTACTGAAACCTCGATCCAGCAGTCTTGTTGACTGTAATTAAAAAGGAATGCCATTTGGTCGGAGGCAGCAATGCTACTGAATATCAGTTTCTGGAAACTGCAGGAGGAGAGAGCCTTGTTGTGCTTGCGGATTTTGTGCAGGCATCTGGTTGTGAGAACAGGATACTGGACTAAGGTTACCAGATTTCTTTCAATGAATCCGGGGACACTTTAAATAAATAAAGACTACACGTTCGGGACGTTGATGCTGCAGCGATGGCGGTGGCAGAGAGGCGGTCACTGCCCTGACCTCAACCACCACGTTTCCCCTTCCTCCGAGGCTTCTATCTCCTTTCTCCATGAGCCTGGGCAGCCCCAGTTGTTGGTTCTTTGGTGGTGGTGGGGAAGCGGTGCTCGGTAGGTCAGGCATGGAAGGCGGAGAAGGAGGGCCGAGAGTGGCGGTGACGGTGAGGCTCGGGCATCGCGATGCCACCCTTCCCATCGGAGCAGACCCAATCCCATTCCTACCTGTGTGCAAGCAGGAGGGGGCGGGGATCTCTCAGCTGTGAAGGGAGGCTTCATGCTGCCTATCAGAGCTTGCGTGCAAGCAGGAGGGGGCAGGCATCTCTTAATTAGGCAACGGAAGCCTCCCTTCCCAGCTGAGGGATCCCCTTAGTTGCTGGGGTCAGGGAAGGTGGACACAGCCTGGAAGCTGCATCTTAGATCCCCTGCACCACCATCATATGGGGACTTCCGAGCAGTTCCTGAAGCCAGCCAGAGCCAACTGTCTCGGGGACATTAGATGAAATCCGGGGACATTCCAGGGATGGAATTTGTCCGGGGACTTATTCACAAATCCAGGGACTGTCCCCGGGAAATGGGGACGTCTGGTAACCCTAGACCAGGGGTCTGCAACCTTTAAGACAAAAAGAGCCACTTGGACCCGTTTTCGAAGAGAAAAAAACTGGGACTTTTTTGTCACTTTTTAAAATTATTTCTTTGTTTGACCCCTCAGAATTACGCCTCCTCATAGAAATTAACGTTAAATTAACAAGTTACCTTTTTGTGTGTGTGTGTTCTTCACTCCCCTTCAAAACAGTGACCAGCGTACATGCCCCTTACAATGGAGCGGGCGGGCGGGCGGGAAAGTGACATCGGGACGGTGCGTGACTAACGCATGCACCGCCCCCATGCGACGTCACAGCCAGTACAGCGCCTGCCACAATGGGGAGTGGCGGGGCGCACAATGCGCCTCCTCCCCTCGCTAGTATCTGCCCCGGAGCCGCGGCAAAGGTGTAAAAGAGCCACATGCGGCTCCGGAGCCGCGGGTTGCTGACCCCTGCCCTAGACTAAATGGGCCAGCACAACCCAAGGCTTCAAGAAATCTCTTTATCCTAATCTTCTAAAATATATCCTTTCCACAGACTTAATTCAACCACTGGGGGCTCTGTGTCCCATCTTTGTTGCATTGACTTACATCAAAAATTTAAACCGGATAGCATAAAAATAATCTGATTTAGATTTTTCCTGGTTACCTTTCTAGTTGTCTCTGTGTGAGATATCCCAGAATCTACGAAACCAATAATCAGGCAATGGAGTTAAGCAAATTTCCATTGACTGGCTATTGACATTCTTCTTGCCACTAATAATAAAAAGACCAGAGACTTATTCTGGGATTTGTATTGCTTTCTATTGAAAGCAAGGTCAAGGCTGGATCTGGTGTTAATGGTTGATCCGTGTTTTGAAAGATAATGGTAAAAACCTTTATTCAAAAATTATATAAAACCTCACATTCCCATTATATGCACATATAAGTTCCTATAGTCTTACAGTCCTACCAGCAAAGTGGAGAAATATTTGTATCGATTTTGGAAAGGCATACTGGAAGCAAATACCACCTAAGTACTATATGATTTTTAAAGTGGATTTTGAGAAGATACAGTTTTTAAAGAATCATTTACCAAAATCTGATCCCATTTATCCGACTTACATTCTTCAATTTGATATTTAAGGTCACCCTCCCAGGCTATCTTAAGACTTGATGGAGAGCCAATTGCCTGGCTTATTAGTAATTTGTAAATACTGGATACCAAGCCTTTAGAAATCAGAGATATAGGAACAATTAAGGATTCAAGAGTAGTTAGAGAATGCCAACAATCCCCCTTATGGGTTAAAGATTTTGTAAATGCAGTTATTTGAAGTGTCTCGCAAGAGTAGCGCAAGCTCTGGTTATCTTCCGCTTGGACTACTGCAATGCACTCTACATGGGGCTAGCTTTGAAGGTGACCCGGAAGCTGCAATTAATCCAGAATGCGGCAGCTAGACTGGTGAGTGGGAGCAGCCGCCGAGAACACATAACACCGGTCCTAAAAGACCTACATTGGCTCCCAGTATGTTTCCAATAACAATTCAAAGTGTAGGTGCTGACCTTTAAAGCCCTAAATGGCATCAGCCCAGTATACCTGAAGGAGCATCTCCACCCTCATTGTTAAGTCCGGACACTTAGGTCCAGCTCTGGCGGTTTCCTCTCTGCGAGAAGCAAAATTACAGGGAACCAGGCAGAGGGCCTTCTCGGTGGTGGTGCCCGCCCTGTGGAACACCCTCCCATCAGATGTCAAGGAAATAAACAACTATCAGACTTTTAGAAGACATCTGAAGGCACCCACGATTTCCGGTGTCTGTGTCTGCACAGACAAGATTTCTGGCATTTACACAGATGCCATTTCTGGCACCGCAGAAGCAAGTACCTGCGCAGCGCCGCGCTGTGCCGCACCGCACTGCTTTAGCGTAGTGTGCAGGGACTCGGCAAGTGGCCGTTTCGGTTTGGGGGCAGCTTGTGGGCTGGCTAAACGACCCCTGTGGGCCGCTTGTGGCCCATAAGCCTTAGGTTGCTGACCCCTGCGAACACCACCACAAATGTATTAGCAGGAACTGAGAGAACTTCCAAAATGCTGCGTCCATCTCAAGCCTAGCATAACTGCACATGACTAAAACACCCTTCCGCCTCCAAAGCTATTGGCAGTGGCGTCGATGCCATTCAGGAGGCCCCGAGAAAGTACAAACAGTACAGCAAAGTGCAACAGGTAGCTGCCCATTTTGACAGCCGCCAGACATTTCTCTGTGTAAGGATTGTAGCCATCATTGGCTCATTATTTTTAAATTAAGCCTCCAAAGCACTCATCTGGGGGCGGGGTGTGTGTGGAAATCATTTCACACAGCAATTAACAAGAACAAAGTCTTTCCGAATGAGGCGGCATAACATCAGATGAAAGGAATCACTTTGGCATGTGGTTGAGGGAACTCCCACACGGCTGATGATCAAAAACAGGGTTGTAAATATCCAGGGACTGCATATAACAATTGGATCTTTAGGGCTGCCTCAGGACTCTGACCTTGTGAATGGAAGAATATAAAAGGATGTCATACACAGCTCTGTTCCAACAGCGTCTGTAGGCAGCCTTTGTCTCCATCTTCGCATAGTCGTCTTCTTCGGCTGCTGGTGGTATGAACCCTTTTTAACTGAGTCTCTTGGGGGAAGAATGTCTCTCTTTGGAATGTGTTGTCGTGCTTTTGCTTTCAAATGTTAATAGTTTGGACTTGTGTTTAAGTTGGGATTGATGGGCTGCTTGAGACTGTTAGCATCTTGAGTTTCTGTGGGTAATTAGCTGAAATAGACATTTTCACGAGGGAGGCAGGTGGCACTGTGGTCTAAACCACAGAGCCTAGGGCTTGCCGATCAGAAGGTTGGGGGTTCGAATCCCCGTGACGGGGTGAGCTCTCGTTGCTCGGTCCCTGCTCCTGCCAACCTTGCAGTTTGAAAGCATGTCAAAGTGCAAGTACAGTGGTACCTCGGGTTAAGAACTTAATTCATTCTGGAGGTCCGTTCTTAACCTGAAACTGTTCTTAACCTGAGGTACCACTTTAGCTAATGGGGTCTCCTGCTGCCGCCGCTGCGCAATTTCTGTTCTCATCATGAAGCAAAGTTCTTAACCCAAGGTACTATTTCTGGGTTAGCGGAGTCTGTATCCTGAAGCGTCTGTAACCTGAAGCAACTGTAACCGAAGGTACCATTGTAGATAAATAGGTACCGCTCTGGCAGGAAGGTAAACGGCGTTTACGTGCGCTGCTTTGCTTTGCCAGAAGCGGCTTAGTCCTGCTGGCCACATGACCCGGAAGCTGTACGCTGGCTCCCTCGGCCAATAAAGCAAGATGAGTGCCGCAACTTCAGTGTCGTCCGTGACTGGACCTAATGGTCAGGGGTCCCTTTACCCTTTACCTGAGGCATTTTCACAGTCAAGATGGAGATGTGTGATTCACAGATTTTGTTCAAAACCAAAGATATTAGATTTTAAAGTTGATTACGGAGGCCTACCCTTCCCTCCAAAAATATTTCTTGTTCAAACAATAAGTAGCTCAGTGTTGAACCACAACACTCGCCACCACCACCAATGCCAGAACAATTGAGCTGCAGCGATCTGACAGGTGACACACATCACCACGAATGCCACTTTTTACTGTGATTGCATGCCAATCAGACTGCTGCCTTTTGGATCCTATTCAACTCAGTACATACTCAGTGCCTTGTATTCTTGCCTTGTTATACTACTTGTGGGTGAGGAACGGAGTCCCCATTCTCCCTGCGGGGGGGGGGGGGAGCAGGTGGGAAGATGATGGATGGAGCCCCAATGAGATCCCCACATCTGTTTTCCCCCTCCCCTTAAATGTTTGCAATGGCCTCTCTTCTCAACGTTGCAGAAGGCAAGTGAAAATGGGGTATCTATACAAAAGTGAAAGTTCTGGCAGCTGTATATTATAATTTAATCTATCCAATTGTAATGCTTTCAAAAGTATTTCCCCACAATGCCTTTAACTGTACAATTAAGATCATAATTTAAAGAGGGCCTTTATAGACACCAGCATTTGCCTGCTTAAATTTTAACATAATGTGTTCTACCCCACATTATTTCAGGTTCATGGCCTCCTTTTCAGCGCAGTTCAACGTCCCCATACACATAGCCTATTTCTCTCCACATGATGTGTATTCTGTAAACTTTATGCTCGACTTGCTCAACCCTGGCATAACAATGCGTAAGTCCTCATAGTGCCCTCGGTCCCAACGGCAATGCTAGAGAGGGGTCAGACAGTGAGGTGTTCAAATAAAGGTTCAGGTCCACTGTAATAAGAAAGGTTCAAAGTCAAACCATAAGTTCAGGTTCCCACCTCTGCAGAAGAGCCAAGGTTGGGATCCTAGGATCAGTCCCAAAATCACAGGCCAGTGGAGGTCCCAAAGCAGACTTCTCTCAAACACACCTTCTCTCAAACCCAAGGAGTCCCATGATCTGGTCAACCAGTCAACTGGGCTGCGTTCTCGCACCTACCTCTGAAAGTGTTCCCAGTGCCTGAGAGCCCACCGCGTTCACGCAGATGGGGTGTGCTGGTCCCATGGGTAACCCGAAAAGCGAGGTCCAAGTCCGGTCTGTGGTCAAAGGTGCAACGTGGAGGCAGTCCGTAGTAGCTGAAGCTGGATGCAGGGCAGGGAGTCGGGTGAGGTCAGGAACAGGCATGCAAGCAGGGAGCCAGGGCGGGTCTGGAGCTCCAGCAGCATAGCAGGACAGGGTCCAGGCAGGAACTAGCAACCAACAATGTTGCTCCTTCAACTTGGGGCTGGGGCTGGCCAGCTTTTATCTGCCCTGAGGCATAGGGCGGCCCCAATCCTCAGGTGACTCGCCTCTCCTGGCCTGGAGGCGAGCACTCCTTCTGCGAGAACTTAGTTCCCTCCGCCTCTCTGCCCTGAGCCTCTGCAGCTCAGGAGAGGCTGGAGGGTTACTGGACCCAGAGGCAACCTCAGCTTCCTCTGACGGGGCTGAGAGTGGAGCATTTGCCAGCAATGGGTCCTCCATCACCTCAGGAGCCAGAGCAGACTCAGCTGGTGCCTGCACCTGAGGATCCAGCACAGGTAAGGACCCTTCGGGCTCATGCCCCAGCCCTGGCTCAGCTGGTTCTGGAGGCGGGGAACCCTGTGCAGGCTGGGATCCCTCAGGCTCAGCATCCAAGTCTGAATCCCAGGCCATCACCTGGGGCCACCTTTGGTTCTGATGATGTGTCGACTTTCCCTGGTTCCCATGAACTGGTGGCTGCCCTTTCAGCATCTTCTGAAGTCCCTTGAGTGCCTCCCGCCCCCAACCTCCCCTTCCCCATCTTCAACTTGTCCCAGTGTATACCAATCATAGCTACATCCCCCACCGGGATCCTCTTCCCCTTCCCTGGTGCCCTGCCAGTTCATGATTCCCAGTATGTTTCCGAGCACAACTCAAAGTGTTGGTGCTGACCTTTAAAGCCCTAAATGGCCTCGGTCCTGTATAGCTGAAGGAGCATCTCCACCGCCATCATCCAGCCCGGACACTGAGGTCCAGCTCCGAGGGCCTTCTGGCGGTTCCCTCGCTGCGAGAAGCCAAGTTACAGGGAACCAGGCAGAGGGCCTTCTCGGTAGTGGCGCCGGCCCTGTGGAACGCCCTCCCAGGAGATGTCAAGGCAATAAACTATTTTACTTTTAAAAGACAACTGTTTAGGGAAGTTTTTAATGTCTGACTCTATTGTTTTTAATATTTGGTTGGAAGCCATGCAGAGTGGCTGGGGAAACTAAGCCAGATGGGCTTATTATTATTACATGTGGTAGTACAGTAGTCCACAACAGCACCCCCAACCAGGTATCTGGAGGGCTCCCTGGTTCCACCCTTCTTGGTCCATTGCCTGAAATGTTGTGCTGACAGCTTTCTTACTGAGAGAAGGAGGAGCTTGTCCCTTTTTTGAATGGGAACATGATCCCCAGAGGAGGGGGGGGGTGGTATGTGAAGTGCACATATTGGAGTAACAGCTGATGAGTGTATGGGCCCAGATGTCAGAAATCCAGAGACTCCCCTTCCAGACAAGTCCAATTTGATTGGATCAAGGATCTCTCTCTCAACATCTCAGCCACTCCGCCTTCACTTCACTGCCCAATGCTCCTTTCTGTTTAGCTGCTCTCTCTCTTAGATTTGTACCTTTTTGCTTCCTTTCTATCCAGGCGACCCTGAATAATAGAAGCTTGCCACCCATTGATGGATCTCTGGACATTCTTCAGGCCTGAAACAGTTACGATGCTGCCAGTGTCCCAAGAAGCTCTGTTTTTCCCGGTGTACCTTTAACCAGTCATTAATCTTTTGCAGTGTATTCTTTCCCTTTCTGAAGTTGCTTATTGTATGGGTTCTTTCATGCCACTGTCCCCCACCCCATCCAATAAATCTAACTTATCGGCTTTGCAATTAAAGTGATATGGTTCTACAGAGTTTTCATTTCATATTCTCACTTGCAGCTTTCAGGCTGAGTCACAACAACAGCAGCAACAACAACAATAACAGCAAAGTTTGTTCTGGGTATAAGCTTTTGCATGTCAAGGTCCCCAAGCCACCCCTCAAATAACTCACAACTCACACATAAATTTTTGTTTAAGGTTTTTGGCATAATTTTGGCCACAACTTTATTAAAATACATATCTGTGAGTGGTTGCTTAGGCATTGGTTAAGACTATCTCTGTCCGTCCCCCCCGCCTGGGGACAGAACTGACATCCGAACTCCATCAGATGCCAGTAAGGGAAAACAATATTGGGGAGCAATGGAGCTGAGTCACAGGCCCTCAGCGCTCACCTGCATGACAGGCATAGCAAGGTCAAGCAAACCCTCCAAACTCAAGGCGGGTGGGCGGGTGATCCGGCTCACGCAGCGAAAGAGAAAGCACCAAGCTGTGTGCTCGGAATTTAAACAGTTCAGTCCCTCCCACCAAATTTGCAACAAGTAAATTCCCCCAGCAACACAGCCATCCAATTAAATGCCAGGGTGATATTTTATCACCCTACCTGGCAACAGAGGGGTGACTCAGCAGACCCCACCGCAACACATGCTCTCATTTAGAGAGAACACGCTTGGTGTGCATGCATACTTCTTCAAATGCACTGAAACACAAGTCACCAGACCCTGATATATAGTGGGAGAAAAACCCCACCCCACCCTCCCACTATGCACGGGAGTGCACA
Organism: Podarcis siculus; assembly: GCA_034642415.1. Taxonomy (NCBI): domain Eukaryota; kingdom Metazoa; phylum Chordata; class Lepidosauria; order Squamata; family Lacertidae; genus Podarcis; species Podarcis siculus. Next base: position 70,033 of record JAXCMG010000055.1, on the reverse strand, counting down.
CGAAAGCTTATAGCCAGAAAGCTTCTCTTCCTTAAAAGAGGGCATGTGTTGCGGTGAGACCTGGAGGCTGACCTTCTTGTTGTGGGTGGGTATATTGGACAGCCACAACACCCGACTGGTAGGTCCCTCCTTGCTGGGTTTAGTCTGGCCAATGGTGTGCTGTCTCAACGGATCGAGGGACCTATATATACCTATGCACGTGACCCAGAGCTTCCTCTTTTGGCTCCTGCATCGGAACACCCACCCATCTCTCCCTATATTTAGGGCATTTTGCGATTGACCTTGCTATGCCGTCGTGTGTCGTCTGTCATTGGGACAGGGGCACGGCAGGAATTTCCCCCACTTGGCTGATGGCTGTTGCCATTTGGGTTTCACCTGCTGTGTAGCAGCGTCATCACAACTTGTAAGGTTGCGGATAGGCACTGGTTCAGGTGATAGAGATGGGAGAACGGTCTTGCCACCCCTATGTGAAGGGATCCAGGGACTCAACTTGGTTTGGTCAATCCCTATGAGGGGGTTGTGCCCGTGCCCGAGTCCAGGGGAGCAGCTGGGGAGTGAACAGAGTGTTCTACCTACCTACCCTTGGGTGACCTATGATAGAGCTCTGGGTCAGCGCTACCTGCAAGGGTGCAGGGAGCTAGTCAAACCAAAGCCTAAATATTTGAGTAATATTTAGTATAGTTATATCTGTAGTAATTCGACCAGGAACAGGAACAGGAATGGGACGTAGCTGGATGGATACACCGATGTTCATAGATGACATCTTGAACGGCAGCTGTTAATCTGAAAAAAAGGAGAGAAAAACTTAGAATCATGGAATTGTAGAATTTGATTATGGTTATAGATGACATTGTGGAAAGGCAGTTCAAAATCTGAAAAAGGAGGGACATCTAGTCCAACCCCCTGCAATGCAGAAAACTCAACTCAAGCATCCATGACAGATGGCCCTTGACATCCACATAAATAACAGAGGCAAGGAAAGATTGGAAAAAGACATAAAAAGGAATGAAAAAGAATTAACAAATTTCCCTCGAAAAGAGACAGTAAAACAGGACATTAAGATATTGCAAATACAGTTTTCAATTACAGCTGTTTGGGGAGTTGGGGCCTCTGTAATCAAATCTTCAGTGAAACCAATGGCTTCACTTTTGCAAAGACAATGCTGAGTTTTGGACAAAATCTGTGGCTCACACAAGTCATTGTTTCCAGAAAAACAAAGACTTCTATCTCACCTAATTATCCACAGAAACTCAAGGTGGTAACAATTCTAGGAAGCCCAACAATAACATATTATGTACCATTCCCCATTCCCAACCCAAACTATTAACCTCTGAAGTCAAAAGCACAATACACTGGTACCTCGGGTTACATACACTTCAGGTTACATATGCTTCAGGTTACAGACTCCGCTAACCCAGAAATAGTACCTCAGGTTAAGAACTTTGCTTCAGGATGAGAACAGAAATCGTGCAGCAGCGGCACGGCAGCAGTGCGAGGCCCCATTAGCTAAAGTGGTGCTTCAGGTTAAGAACAGTTTCAGGTTAAGTACGGACCTCTGGAACGAATTAAGTATTTAACCCAAGGTACCACTGTAACAAATTCCAAAAAGAGAGGTCCTCTCCCACAAAGTTTAGCTTAAAAGCAGACATACCAACACCAGGAGAAAACACTGGAGCTGGGGACAAGAGAAGCCCCAACCTGCAATTGGGAGGGGGGAAGTCTATGTGGAGCCCTTTTATACAGTTTCATTCATTTAATTAGCGCTAAAGAGCTAATTATTATATGCAATCTGGCTGCACTTCCTGGGGGTAATTGCTGTTTGTGACCCTAAACCCTAGAGGATTCCTATCAAATACATCTCAAGAAGATTCCTTTCAGTTGTCATCAGGCCACCTCATTTAATTGCTGTGTGGTGTGGTTTCTACCCCAGTTGATTAGTGTTTTGGAGGCTTAATGGGAGGGAGGCAATAAGCCAATGTTGGCCACAGCAGAGTGTCTGGTGGCTGCCAAGATGAGCAGTTGTCCATTGCAGTTTTCTGTACTGTTTGCACTTCTTTGGCACCTCCTGAATGGTGTTTATACCACTTTCTCTTGGAGGAAGAAGGATGGCTTAGTCAATCCAACCCAATACTGCAGGGCTGATTAGAAAGCATGGGAGACTATGAGGTCATCCAGGCTCCATGACACCTGTCTCCTCTAAACTCTATTTAGGAGCTCTGAGGTACTGAGTCAGTCCAGAAGAATCAAAATTGCTATATGTACCTAGGTGAAATTGCTATATGTACCTAGGCAAAAATGTCTAGACATCCATATGTCTATATGTTCATATTAGTATTCATCCCACTTTTCTCTGTGGGGATTTCATGTGCTATATTCATAAAGGTTCTCTTTCATTTGCAGTTGTGCTTGGCCTTGAGATAGATGCAGCAGCTCATTTTGGAAGGTCATTCTGTTCCTGTTAATTGGTTTGCTTTGTTGCACCTTTAATAGTTGGTGTTTCTGTGACAAAATAATTTTCTGGTGTTCTTTTTAATTAGCTGGAAGTATTCTCACCTTCATCATTATTGGTTTTGAGCCCCAAAGATTGGTGAATCATTGCAAAGGCTGGCGTGTCTAGTGTATGCCAGCTCAGCTCTATTCTGATCCATGTTCCTATAGTGTGAATACATGATCAGTGTCTGCCACTTTAAACAGGATACCCTTAACCATGGAGGGGCAGGCAGAGGCTACAACCTCCCCTCCATCCAAAAATAGGCTTAAAGGTAAAAAGGTCAAGGTACCCCTGCCCGTACGGGCCAGTCTTGACAGACTCTAGGGTTGTGCGCCCATCTCACTCTATAGGCCGGGGGCCAGCGCTGTCCGGAGACACTTCCGGGTCACGTGGCCAGCGTGACAAGCTGCATCTGGCGAGCCAGCGCAGCACACGGAAACGCCGTTTACCTTCCCGCCAGTAAGCGGTCCCTATTTATCTACTTGCACCCAGGGGTGCTTTCGAACTGCTAGGTTGGCAGGCGCTGGGACCGAGCAGCAGGAGTGCACCCCGCCGCGGGGATTCGAACCGCCGACCTTTCGATTGGCAAGCCCTAGGCGCTGAGGCTTTTACCCACAGCGCCACCCGCGTCCCAAGAATAGGCTTAGCCAATGCCTATCTGCCTTAAAGAGTTGTGACAATTACAAGAACGCAAATGGTGGAGTCAATTTGCCAGGTGGGAAAAATTCTTGCCCAGCACCTAGCTCTGGCGACCAACAATGTCCATAGCAAGCTTGTACCATCTGAAAAACCCTAATGTGAGGATGGAAGGATGGGAGAACCATTGCAGCATAAAAGAGGCCAAAAGTCCCAGGACACCAGCCATTTGTCCTTGCCATTGGTTTGGGATGAAACGCCACTATTGGTCAGATGGTCTCATGCCCAAGGGAACGCTTCCTAAATTCCTACCACCATTGGCTAATTGGACAGGAGGAAGATGATCCGGTCCGCCATAAGCTGGTTCACAGGGGAGGCCTGGGGCCTGGCCACAAAGCCTGGAAGAAGCAAACAGACATCTTGGAGGAAGGAGGAAATGGAGTTTATCCAGCTTCCATCATTTCATGTTGGATGTAAGATGGGAAGATAGAGAAGAAGATTGCAGTAATCATGCCTGATGATGGATGGCACATGGTCCCTTTCTCTTGCCCCCACCAGTGTGAGTAGGGATAAAGAGATTGACTGGAAGTCTCCTCTTGCCATGTAGATGAAAGGATGGACCAAAATTCCAGTTTCAGGTTCTCATTTTTCCAACTGCAAGCTCACTCTGCCCTGTTTCCACACTGCATGAAACTGCATTGGTCATTATAAAAGATCCATTATAATGGATGTCCTGTATTGCACTTGGAAGTGCTCAACCCTGCTGATTCTTCAAGAATCAATCAGACATGCTTGCCAGCACTGACTTTGCTTTCTGCTGCTCTAGTGAATACCAATTACAATAACCAATGGATTCCAATTATGTAGTGTTTGCAGACTTTTCAATGGTGTTACAAATACACGTGATTTACCCCACATAAATGGGGGTTTGCCTGTATTTGGTTATCAATTTGACATCTGACAGGAGGGTGTTCCACAGTGTGGGTGCCACTACCAATAAGGCCCTTTGCCTGGTTCCCTATAATTTCGCTTCCTGCTGTGAGGGAACCGCCAGAAGGTCCTCGGAGTTGGACCTCAATTTCTGGGCTGGATGATGGGGTGGAGTTTTCCTCCACTTGCATTCAAACCATCTCCCAGCTTGTTTCAATGCCCTATGCTCTAGAGTATACCAGGGAACCAAGCAGGCTTCACAAAGCAGGAGAAGGGGCTCAGGAGTGAGTGTGTCAATGGCCCGAGCCATTCAGTTGTTACGCAATTTGGCCATGACTTTGAAAGAAGCATCACTGTATTCTGCTCTGGTCAGACCTCACCTGGAGTACTGTGTCCAGTTCTGGGCACCACAGTTCAAGAAGGACACTGACAAACTGGAACGTGTCCAGAGGAGGGCAACC
>JAXCMG010000055.1:54549-65115 GCA_034642415.1 Podarcis siculus | reverse complement strand
CATCGTTTCCAGGCCTTTGACCATTTGGGTTGCCCTCCTCTGGACACACTCCAGTTTGTCAGTGTCCTTCTTGAACTGTGGTGCCCAGAACTGGACACAGTACTCCAGGTGAGGTCTGACCAGAGCAGAATACAATGGCACTATTACTTCCCTGGATCTAGATGCTATACTCCTATTGATGTAGCCCAGAATTGCATTGGCTTTTTTAGCTGCCGCGTCACACTGTTGGCTCATGTCAAGTTTGTGGTCAACCAAGACTCCTAGATCCTTTTCACATGTACTGCTCTCAAGCCAGGTGTTCCCCATCTTGTATTTGTGCCTCTCATTTTTTTTGCCCAAGTGCAATACTTTACATTTCTCCCTGTTAAAGTTCATCTTATTTGTTTTGGCCCAGTTCTCTAATCTGTCAAGGTCGTTTTGAAGTGTGATCCTGTCCTCTGGGGTGTTAGCCACCCCTCCAAGTTTGGTGTCATCTGCAAATTTGATCAGGATGCCCTTGAGTCCATCATCCAAGTCGTTGATAAAGATGTTGAATAAGACCGGGCCCAAGACAGAACCCTGTGGCACCCCACTAGTCACTCTTCTCCAGGATGAAGAGGAACCATTGATGAGCACCCTTTGGGTTCGGTCAGTCAGCCAGTTACAAATCCATTAAATGTAAAGCGAACCATGGAAAGAGAAGGGAAGTCATTGAATATTTGAAATTGTAAAACAGAAAATTTAATAAAAATTATATTGAAAAGGAACACACACAAACATGAACACTAACATCCTTTTCTGTTAGGCTGGGTACTAGGAGATGCTGGTTCAAATCCTCACTCTGCCATTAAACTCCCTGCATGAACTTGGGACAGTCACTATCTCTCAGCACAATCTACCTTGTAGTGTTGTCGTGATGATTAAATAATAAGAGAGGTGAGGCCATGTATACTCCACCTTTTGCTCATTGGAGGGAAAGGAAGATTGCAGATAAATTCAGGATAACAAAGATCAAATAAATATCAAGTGTTGGGAGACAGAGATGCCAATAGGCTGTCTCTACAGGGAAGTTTTAGCCTGCCACAGAAAAAGGAGCCACAGAGAAAGCAGCCTCTCTCATGTCACAACCATCCACGTATCAGATATTGATGGGACCAATAAAAGGAATATAGATATCAGTCTACTTTTAACCTATGTCACACTCCCTCCTAAGTTCCCTCTCCTCTGGTTCCCAGTTATTCTGTGATTGATTAATTTTAAAAAGCTCTTTATTGGAAACTCATTTTTTCAACAACAAAAAAAAACCACCATCCCACACACATTACTGTGATACCTCGGGTTACAGATGCTTCAGGTTACAGACTCTGCTAACCCAGAAATAGTACCTTGGGTTAAGAACTTTGCTTCAGGATGAGAACAGAAATCGCGTGGCGGCAGCGGGAGGCCCCATTAGCTAAAGTGGTACCTCAGGTTAAGACCAGTTTCAGGTAAAGAATGGACCTCCAGAACGAATTAAGTTCTTAACCCAAGGTACCACTGTACATGGAGAGAAATGCTAACCCTGCCTGGGGGTTTTCCTAGCGATTTCCTGGTCAGAGCACTAAAGCTCCTGTCCTGCTTGCTAATATCCCTTTTCCACCATGTTACCTGTTGCATTATGGAACTGTAGCTTTTTGATCTACTTGTGGATGTCACTGGACATGTCGCCACCTTTTGTGTGTGTGCATGCTTCTGTTCTTCAGTGATTCCACCATGAAAAACCAGTGTGATGTAGTTGAAAGCCAGTTGTGGCATAGCGGGAGCCCAGCCATGAAAACAATGGGAAGACTACAATGCAAAACTTTTATCTTTAAAACAGATAAACCCAAACCAGCATGGGAAGATTGGGTTTACACAAATCTCTAGAATTCAGTAGACAGGGGCCTTGTAGCCTAGACACACCTACATTCTTTATGGAGGGGAGTTGGCACCAATTTAATAAGTGTCTTAAATCATAAAAAGGAGTCAACAACAGGATAATGAAAGGGGAATGGAACATCTGCTAATGAATACAGGGTGGTTCAGGATGAAGTCTGCTTTCAATAATTAGTCAGGGCCTTTGGGGGTAGGACACCTGAAGGCAGTTTTACTTCACAAGGGAGGGACTTGCGGTCCTAGAATCGTATAAAAGGACTTGCTGCCCACGATTCTAACAACAGCTCCCCTCACCTTCACCTGAGTACTTCTCTTCAGACCTTGGTAAGTGAGAGAACTCCATGCCTTTTGCTGCCTCTTCCTTTCCAAACTTCACTCTGTCTCCTTCTTTGAATCTTGACCTGCTTCTCTTTGCTCATCTTCTTTGTCACTTTGGAAGGTTATGTGGGAATGTTGAGGGTGGCAGGAGAGGATATATTTATATTGTTTATTAATATCCTTCCTAACTTGCGTTAGCAAGTTTCTTTACTTTCCCCTTTAAACCAGCAGAAAACTTGTTGCAAACTCACGTGAGTTTCTTAAGGCAATACGCAATTCAATCTGGCTTGTCCAGATTGAAATGTGTTCTAATATTTTCCTGGTAAAACTCCTTGAATCCTTCCTAAATGAATAAAGATACCACAGTCTTATTCATAAGCAATAAAAAGGAGGTTTACTCACGACCAGGCAGAGGACAGTGTGATCCCTGAAGGCAGCCTTAAGGCTTAAAATTCCAAACTTATTCTAACAGTGTTATCCCATAAGGGACCTAGGGGCTTGCTTGGCTGGACAAAAAGAAGGTGGAAAAGAGAGAGAGTGGCAGCATGCCTTGTCCTTTTACCAGGTCTGGAAAGGCCACATCCACCCACTAGTCACATGCAAGGAAGGATGCTCCAGACCAGGAGGAACAGGAAGTTTCGACTGGCTGGACCAAACATTCCCTTGCATGTCCACTCTAGCAAAACAAGGAATGCTGTATTTGACTGCTCCCAGCCAATTGCATCCCACAAGTTAGAGATGTAGAAAGGCTCATTTCGTACGGAGTCAGAGCAACGGTCCGTCTCTCTACAGCTGGCATGGGGAATATCTATTGTCCTCATAGAGTTAAAGGACTACAACTTCCATCATTCCTGGCCATTGGCTGTACCAACCGGAGTCCAACAGCATTTGAAGGGCCACAGAAGCCCCCACCCAACTCCTAGTCTACACTGTCTGGTGGTGCCTCTCCTGGGTTTCAGGGAAGGTCCTTCTCCTGCCTTACCTTGAGATGCCAGGTATTGAACTTGAAGAAGAAGAAGAAGAAGAGGAGGAGGAGGAGTTTGGATTTGATATTCCCTAAGGAGTCTCAAAGTGGCTAACATTCCCTTCCTCCCCCACAACAAACACTCTGTGAGGTGAGTGGGGCTAAGAGACTTCAAAGAAGTATGACTAGCCCAAGGTCACCCAGCAGCTGAATGTGGAGGAGAGGAGACGTGAACCCGGTTCACCAGATTACAAGTATACCGTTCTTAATCACTACACCACCTGGGCTGTTTTCAATGCCATGCATGTTCTCTATTATTGTGCTACAGCCTTTCCTCTATCAGGAGAAACAAGCTATACCTCCAGGTAGAGCCTGCTCTGGAAGGGATGGGCCTCCCAGTCTCAGAAATGAAGGGTAGCTGCTTAAAGAGAGCCAGTGTGGTGTAGTGGTTAAGAGCGGTAGACTCGTAATCTGGGGAACTGGGTTCATGTCTCTGCTCCTCCACATGCAGCTGCTGGGGTGACCTTGGGCTAGTCACACTTATTTGAAGTCTCTCGGCCCCACTCACCTCACAGTGTGTTTGTTGTGTGGGAGGAAGGGAAAGGAGAATGCTAGCTGCTTTGAGACTCCTTTGGGTAGTGATAAAGCAGGATATCAAATCCAAACTCTTCTCTTCTTCACTTGGGCCAATGATTGGGAAGTGGAGATAAATCTCCTCATTGAACCTGGTGACAAGCAATGGCTTCGGTTATGAATGGCAAAGTATTTTTGCAGGGATACATATATTCAGAGTCTTGAAAATGAGCTTTTTGCCATTTGCTTCCTCAAAATGTCCTTAACCAACACTTCTACAAAAGGCTCCAAGAACACCTTTCAAATTATCAGTTTCTGCCCACAGGCTTGCAATCTGAAAAGCACAACAGAAAAGGAAAAGTGAGTGAGGATGGCAGAGGTGATGAAGAGGCAATATACCTGCCCTTGCCCCATATCTTAAGGGCTGTCAAGTGTAGGATGGAACATGTCTGCTTTCTGTTGCTGCAGAAATGGCGGGGAAGCTGTGACTGTCTCAGTGTTGTTGCACTCCAAATACCATCAAGCCAATAGTATAGCCCATAGCCTGGGGCCAAGGATGGTTGGAGTTGTTGACCAAGGACATCTGGGGGACCACAGGTTCATCATCCCTATTGTAGAGAATAAGAGCTGAACCAAAAAGTTCATAATACAGTGGTACCTCAGGTTACATACGCTGCAGGTTACACACTCCGCTAACCCAGAAATAGTGCTTCAGGTTAAGAACTTTGCTTCAGGATAAGAACAGCAGCAGGAGGAGGCCCCATTAGCTAAAGTGGTGCTTCAGGTTAAGGACAGGTTTCAGGTTAAGAATGGACCTCTGGAACGAATTAAGTACTTAACCTGAGGTACCACTCTACAAGGAATGTGATTTCTTTCAAGTGGAAATGAAGGTGAACTTCCCTGTGGCACAAGTGGTTTTACAATGGAACACACCAACACTGAAGGCACTGGCCACTCCTAGGTCAGATATTGCTTATTTAACTATTTTTAATATACTATTAACCTTCTTCAATCGACAGCATATGGTGAACCAAACATAAAATAGTCCCAGCCAAAGAAGGGGCGTGTGTCCGTGAAGGGAAAGGTCAGAAATCTTTGATAGAAATAAAATAACCTCTTATGTTTCTTAGAGTTTTCAGGTCTTCTCCCCTTGTTCAGCCCACAAAAATAAAAATTGCTTTTGTCTGGAAAACCCCCAGAACCCTTGGAAATGTAAAATAAAAGCTTTAAAAGGTGATAATTTCAGGGTTAGCAGGAGGACACTTTTCAGCCACCAAACGCGCGGGTAAACAAGGATGCTTTTTGATCCTTCCTGGGACATCTCAATGGGGTGGGCATTCCAGAAGTGGGGAGCCACCTGTAAGAAGACCGTCTGATGGGGTGACAACTAAGTGAGACAAGCCCAGTGGTGACACCACCAATTGGCCTCCAAGGCTGTCCTGCGGCACTCTTTGTTGGCTTGATTAATGTTTTTATGATATAGACTTGCAGATTATGTTATAATCTCTCTTCTTCTTCTTCCTTTTCTTCTTCACTGGTGGTGGTAGTGCACATTGTTGTGGTTGTGGTTTTGTTACGACTTGGATGCATGAATCAGCAATAAATTGTCTTACTCATCATCTTTTCAGATCCAGCACCCAGCAGTCCAAAATGGCCTGTGGCTACACTTCCACCTGTTGCACCCCATCCTGTTACCCAGTTGGCAGTCTGGGCTCGCTGAAACCAAGTTGTGGCTTTGGGGGCTTTGGGGGATTGGGCCAAGGATTGGGGGCCTTAGAAAGGATTGGGCTGGGCTTAGGAGGCATTGGGGGGGGGGCTTTGGGGGTTCAAGTGGTGGCGGAGTGTCATCAAGTAGCCTCGGTATAAATCCTGCTGCCAATGTTGGTTGCATAACTCAGGCACCACCATCGGAAATATGCATCGAGCCACCTGCTGTTAATGTAATCATCCCAGGAGCAATACTCGCTGCCACATGTGAGCCAGTTCGTGTGGGAGGCCACACCGCCTGTGGTGGCACATCGTCTGTGGGAGGAGGCCGGGGATACAGCTCCTCTAGATGCTATTCGTGCTATTAAAGAGAGCGCTCAGACCAGCAGAATGCCCTCACCGGCAATTGACGAACTCGGCATGGCTTCACGGTGGATGATCTCATGGACACCTAGGTGCCAGAAACGCCAAGTGCCCTCAGTTCAACCCCCAAGTTTACGGGATTTCCAGATGCTCGGCTCATCCATGTTTGTCTTACAAATGTGCAGCTGCTTCCTAAGATGTGTTGTTCTATTCGCTATGCATTTCTTCTTCCTCTGTGCTTTTGCTTTGGGACATATCTCCAGCTCACGGGCAAATCTTTGAATGTATCCAACCACTATTCCTCCCGAATGCCATAGAAACACGATACAACTCTGATTGTGTATGCATTATCTGTCCCATCAATATCTATGTTTGAATTACCTTACCGCAAAGCCTAGAAGATGCTTCTTCCTTTTTTTCTGGAACAGAAAATATTCTCTGACTTCCTCTTTTGCATTAAACTTAGCTTCAGCATTGAACCTGTTCTCTGAGGGGTTTTTTTATGCTTCCCAATATGGAGGGCAAGTCGGCGCTCCTGAGGAGAATGCTGTTGCACAGGAGAATTTAGAAGCATTTTGTGGGTAAAATGTGGGCTGGGTGAGGTGAGAGTTAGGCGGATTTGAATTGATTGACTAACTGAGCCCAAAGGGTACTCCTTTATAGTTCCTTGTTATCGTGGGGGGAAAGTTACAAGTGGCATACAGTTCTGCCTTAGGCCCATTGCTGTCCAACACCTTTCTAAATGACTTGGATGAAGGAAATGAGGAATTTGAAGATGACACCAAACTGGGAGGGGTAGCTAATGCTGTAGAAGACAGAATCAGAATTCAAAATGACCTTAATGGATTGGAGAACTGGGCCAAAGCTAACAAAATGAATTTCAATAGGAATAAATGTAAGGTTCTGTACTTAGGCAGGAAGAAGCAGCCACACAAACTTAAGATGAGGGGGCACATGGCTTACTAGCAGTACATGTGAAAAGGATCTAGGGATCTTAGCTGACCACCTGCTTAACATGGGTCAACAGTATGATGCAGCAGCAAAAAAAAAAAGGTCATACTACTCTACGCTGCATCAACAGAAGTGTAGTATCCAGATCAGGGGAAGTAACAGTACCGCTCTATTCTGCCTTGGTCAGACGGCATCTGGAATACTGTGCCCAGTTCGGGATGCCACAGTTTAAGAAGGATGTTGACATCTGGAATGTGTGCAGAGGAGGGCAACCAAGATTATCAAGGGTATGGAAACCAAGCCTTACGAGGAATGGTTGAGGGAGTTGGGTGTGTTTAGCTTGGAAAAGAGGAGACCGAGAGGAGATATGACAGCCATCTTCAAATATCCCAAGAGCTACCAAATGGACAATGAGCGAGCTTGTTTTCTCCTGCACTGCTGGGTAGGATTGGAACCAATGGTTTCCAGTTACAAGAAATGAGATTCCCATTAAATACCAGGAAGAACTATTCCAAAGTGGAACAGACTCTCTTGGGAAGCTGCAGACTCTTCTTCCTTGGAGGTTTTTAAGCAGAGGTCGGTTGGCCCTCTGTCCTGGATGCTTCAGCTGAGATTCCTGCATTGCAGGGGGTTGGACTAGATGACCCTCAAGGTGCCTTCCAACTCTGCAGTTCTTTTATTCTATGATACTTCTGGATGAATCCCCCCCCCCTATGAAATCCCTTCCCAGCCCTGCCAACCAGCAACCCAAATAGTTCAGTGAGGCTCTAACTGTTATTTGGTACTGCTCATATTGATCCAGAGCAAACTCCAACATATCAAATCAAAATGTTTATTCGGCTTTACGCCCATCATGAAACACAACACAACACAACAAATCAAATAAAACAGCGGACTCGTACAAACCACAAGTAGTATAACACAGTTCACAACTCACAAGGACAGATATTAGCCATTCATAACAGATATTAACAGATATTAGCCATTCATAGGAAAAGTTTAAGATTAAGATTAAAAATTTTAGGCACTACCCTAAAATCAATATCTGATGTCATTATAAAAACTATCAATAATCAGCTAACATTCCATTCCGTCTCTTGTACGAGAGGACGGCTATTAGGAATTTAGCAACCTGTATACTCCAGCATATAGTTAGCAGAGTAAAGCTTAAACAAGTTGCAAGATTTCCCAAAATAAACCAGAGGGAATTCATTCCTCATCCAGCAGAGCTTTAGTACTGAAGGTAAATGAGCATAATAGTCACAAATCCATACGTCTTCAGGATTGGCACAGTCCATAAGAAATCCAGTGCAGTGGACTTAAACTTATAATAGCTTACGAAGCCACTTCTGCCTTACGGAGGAGGTGGTGTTGCAGGCTTCATGAACCCACCAGGCGCGCGGAGGCTGGAGCCCAGCCCCACACGATTGGGGGGATTCCTGGCTGCGTCATCCCCTGGCAAGCCAATCGGCTGGCTCTGAGGGCATGACCTGCCCTATTTAAGGCAGGATGCAGCTGGGGATCTCCCTCTTTGCTGCCTGCCAGCTGTTCCTGCTTTTCCCACCCTCCCGCCCTATGAGGTTTTCATTCCTTGACCTTGCTATGGACCTTGGTTGGTCGCCGTTGACTGGCAGAATCCAAGACCTGGGAGAAATGACTGGCAGAATCCAAGACCTGGGAGAAGAGCTAGTGGAAGAGGATTGGAAGAAATTTAAAGACTACTTGCAAAAGTATTGCAAATGTATGAATGTTAAAATGATGCAGGATATAAAGATAATATGGCATTAGTGACATAGTTGAAAGGAGTATGTAAAAAATGGTTCATAAGAATAAGGGTGAAGTTAGAATAATATTATGTCAAATTTAAATAAATCGATAAATAAAGGGAAAAATTGGAGACATAATAGTTGAAATGTATAATACAAAATAAGATTTGAAAAGAAGGTGAGGCATTGCTGAATAAGATTGTGTAAAAGGGAACACAGAAAAGGGAGATGTGAGGGAGTCTGGAAGGAGGGTTATGAAAACAATAAGTAAGAAATTGGTTTTTTATGTCTTTTTATGTCTTTTTTCTTCTTTTTTGTGTTTTTTACTGTATTTTTCTGTTTTTTGACTGATTGTGATGGTGTTTTTTCTTTTTTTCTTTTCTTGTTTCGAATGTGAAGTTTGTTTTATTGTTCAAAACTTTAATAAATATCTTTTTAAAAATAAATAAAAGTAAAATAGTTTTTTATTGCCTTGACATCTGCTCGGAGGGCGTTTCACAGGGCGGGTGCCACTACTGAGAAAGCCCTCTGCCTGGTTCCCTGTAACCTCTCTTCTCATAGCGAGGGAACCACCAGAAGGCCCTCGCTGCTGGAGCTCAGTGTCTGGGCTGGATGGTGGGGGTGGAGACACTCCTTCAGGTATACAGGACCGAGGCCATTTAGGGCTTTAAAGGTCAGCACCAACACTTTGAAATGTGCTTGGAAACATACTGGAAGCCAATGAAAATCTTTCAGGACTGGTGTTATATGGTCTTGGCGGCCGCTCCCAGTCACCAGTCTAGCTGTTGCATTCTGGATTAATTGCAGTTTTTGAGTCACCTTCAAAGGTAGCTCCATGTAGAGTGCATTGCAGTAGTTCAAGTGGGAGATAACTAGAGCATGCACCACTCTGGCAAGACAGTCTGCAGGCAGGTAGGTTCTCAGCCTGCATACTAGATGGAGCTGGTGAACATATGCCCTACCACAGAATTTACCAGCGCCTCCATGGACAGCTGTGAGTCCAAAATGACTCCCAGGCTGCGCACCTGGTCCTTCAGGGGCACAGTTACCCCATTCAGGACCAGGGAGTCCTCCACACCAGCCTACCCCCTGACCCCCAAGAACAGTATTTCTGTCTTGTCAGGATTCAACCTCAATCCATTAGCTGCCATCCATCCTCCAACCGCCTCCAGACACTCACACAGGACCTTCATCGCCTTTACTGGTTCTGATTTAGAAGAGAGGTAGAGCTGGGTATTGTCCGCATATTGATGAACACCCAGCCCAAACCCCCTGGTGATCTCTCCCATCAGCTGCATGTAGATGTTATGTGTGATCCCCATCTTTCCAGTCTGGAGCAGCTTTATCTGTTTCTTTTAGAAGCTGTTTTAAGTTTCCCTACATATGTTTGCTTTAAACAAAGCCCTCTAAATTGAATTCAGGAGACATCAGCCTCAAAGGGAGCTTTCATGTGAGGCCTGGTCTTTGGTCCATCTAACTCAGTATTATCCTCCCCTTTGTGGCTGGTGAGTGGAGGATTCAATCCCGAATTTGATTATTGTGGTTTGCAGAACTTTCATTGGTTTTATTAATAAATATATCCTTTTCACCTTCATGAGGCTTCATTGTGAGTGGCGGGGGGTGGGGATGACAAATACCTACAAAAAAGAATAACAGAACACTGAATCACTTACGGCATGGAAATATGGCAAAATGAGCTTGCAAATGAGAAAATGAGAACCTGAACCTGAAATTCTTTGCACACTTTCATACAAAATTGCAAGAGTAGGATTGCTTCTTTCCCCCAGTAACAACTAGTGGCTGTGTCCCAGCTCTCACCTGAAGGAGAGGCGCCAATCATGTTTGCACAATATACATACATGGATCAGAATAGAGCTGAGATGGCATTCACCAAACATGCCAAAATCTGAAATGATGCATCAATTACTGCAACTCAGAACCAGTGATGATCAAAGCAACAATACACCAAGCATGAAAGAGCAACATCACAAACCAATTATCAGGAACAGAGTGAATTTCCAAAATGAGCTG
>JAXCMG010000055.1:0-36806 GCA_034642415.1 Podarcis siculus | reverse complement strand
TCTTCTTCTTCTTCTTCTTCTTCTTCTTCTTCTTCTTCTTCTTCTTCTTCTTCTTCTTCTTCTTTGTTTTTGCTGTGGAATGTATCTCCAGATGAGGCACTCATATTTGAATGCATGCAACTTGTATTGTGCTTGAATGCCATAGAAATATAATACAATTCTGAATGTGTCATCAAGATCAATGTTTGAATTACCTTATTGCAATGTGTTGAAGAGAATTCTTCCTTTGTTCCTGGAATGAAAATCACTGCCTTCCTCTTATGTATTAAACTTAGCTTCAGCATAGCACTTGTTCTCTGTGAGTTCCTTTCATGCCTGCCCCTCACTCCAGCACTGACACCAACTTTGATCCATATCCCTGATAAAACATAACCCCCTTTTTGTAAGCCTTTTATTTTACTCCCCCCCCCAAAAAAAGCATCATAAAATGTGGGAAATTGGGAAGAAGCAACACCATTACAAATAGATCAGCGTTGTGTGGGAATTTTGTGGGCATGTTGCAAACTTGAATAAAATATTTTTGGGGGAGGTAGGCTCTGCCCCACATAATTGATAACATAACACGGTGCACACACACTAATTGAATGGCAATATCCATCAGCTTTGGGGTGGCAGCCCCCTCAAATATTTTATTATGGGGAGAAGACAAAGGTGAAGAAAACCAACAATCATGAGCTGATTGAGTTTGGAGGAAAAGAAATACCTTTCAAAATACCTCAGAGTTGGGTGGGAAGTTTGTAAGGGGAAATGGCCCCACCCCCATAAGGGTCACGCAAATGACAACAGTGAGAGAACAAGCCTATGTCCCCCCCCCCCATATATATACAGTGGTACCTCAGGTTATGTATGTAATTCGTTCCGGAGGTCCGTTCTTAACCTGAAACTGTTCTTAACCTGAAGCACCACTTTACCTAATGGGGCCTCCTGCTGCCACTGCGCCACCGGAGCACGATTTCTGTTCTCATCCTGAAGCAAAGTTCTTAACCCGAGGTAATATTTCTGGGTTAGCGGAGTCTGTAACCTGAAGCGTATGGAACCTGAAGCATATGTAACCCGAGGTACCACTGTACATGTTTTCTTTTTTCATGTCCCATTCCATGAAGACATTCATAAACCTACACAAAGTAGGATTAAAGCCGCATAATGGAACTGGGAATTGGACAGCACCAATGCAGAGACTGTGGGGAAATAAACTCCATACTATATACCATAAGCATTTCTCTTCTTTGGAAAGCAGACAACAGCCCATGGCCTATTTAAAGATCAATAACTTCATAATCGGGGGGGGGGGGATTAGCTCTAGCTGGGGGGAAAGAAACAGGTATTCCAAAATTGAGACAAAGTGGATTTATTCATCTCCTTGATCAACATACCGGTAGCTAGCTCATGAAAATGTGAATTAATCACCTCTGCTCATCTGCAGGCAGAATACATCACTTGTGACCAAGCCTCTTATACCTGGGTAGATCTATTAGTATTCTCGCTCCAAAATATCAGAGAGAGAGGCAGAGAAAAGGAAATGGGAGGAAGCGGGATTACCTTGAAAACCCATGGAAGATTCACGCGCAAGGAAGTCTGCCTCTGTTCACTTTGAAATTCTCCCATCCCTAAAAATGGAGGCATTTTGCAGAATGGCCATTTTGAAAAACTACTTTGCTCAGTTCCTGAGGTATTATTCTCTTTGGCCCACTTCAATAACAGATTATTTAATTTCATAGCATACAAATTTCTCATGATAGGCAGTAGGATTATAAATCTGTACTAGAGAAATCCCAGGAAATTTGAATTGAAATATGCTATTTGAGATGAAAATCAACACCACACATTTCCACAGCTCCAGGATATAAAATGTGTTAATTCCTTGTAAAGTCTTATTATGTTTATTAGTCACTCAAGAGATTAGGAATGTTTTATTTGATCCTTTAGCACCTACTCAACTTACTGTAAGGGACGCGGGTGGCGCTGTGGGTAAAAGCCTCAGTGCCTAGGGCTTGCCGATCGAAAGGTTGGCGGTTCGAATCCCCGCGGCGGGGTGCGCTCCCGTTGCTCGGTCCCAGCGCCTGCCAACCTAGCAGTTCGAAAGCACCCCCGGGTGCAAGTAGATAAATAGGGACCGCTTTCTAGCGGGAAGGTAAATGGCGTTTCCGTGTGCGGCTCTGGCTCACCAGAGCAGCGGTGTCACGCTGGCCACGTGACCCGGAAGTGTCTCCGGACAGCGCTGGCCCCCGGCCTCTTGAGTGAGATGGGCGCACAACCCCAGAGTCTGGCAAGACTGGCCCGTACGGGCAGGGGTACCTTTACCTTTACCTTTACCAACTTACTGTATACACAACCAAAATATGGTTAGCTGTAATTATTTAAAAAAACCCCACAGGTATTCCAAAATAGAGAAAAAATGAATTTATTCATCTCCTTGATCAACACATCTCACTCCTGAAAATGTGAATTAAACACCTCTGTTCATCTGCAGGCAGGCCATCCCTCGTGACCAAGGCTCTTATGTCTGAGCATATCTATTAGTGTGCGGAGTCCAAAATCACAGAGACACAGAAAGGGAATGAGAGAGAGAGAAGCAAGATTAGCTTGAAAGCCCATGGAAGCTTCATGCATAAGGAAGTCTCCCTCTGTTCTATTTGGATTAGACCTAACAAATTGTCCTACTATTATTAATCCTTTCAATAATTACTCATGATGTCTTCAGGTTCTTGAAACTACAATTTCTTTCATCCCCAAATAATTGGCTCTTTGTGTGTAAAGAGAAACCCTTGCTTGAGTACTTGTGTTGTGGGGTTTTCCCCTTTGTCTAGTCATCTCCTTCACCCTATTTGCTAGATCATGCTTCTCCCCTCCCCTGTGTTGTCTGGGGAAGGAAGAGTCTAGGGGGCAGCTGGCTTCTGACCCCAGTGCTGGGAAGGCACAGGAGAAGTCCACAGAAGTGACAAGGCGAGGAGCTTGCTTTTCTCTCCCATTTCTTAAAAAGGGAGAATTCTGTTGCAACAACTCAGCATTTCTCCAGGAGGCCTGCATAAATGAAAAGCCTCCAAAATATGTAATCAGTTTCATTACCAGCAATCAGAAAGCCCTTCTTGCATTTCTGGATATGAGGAAATGGAGGTGTGCTGCCGGGACAGCAATATCTCTCGTGTTCTGCAATTATGTAATCAGGGGACCTCAAGCAGTCCTGTTGTCTCTCTATGTCCATAATCATTTGCCTGACCACGGATCTTGCTGGATACAATCCCAAATTTAAGATGGCTTCAGGAGCAAGGCCCGGTTTGGGTCGTGGACGGCGAGGAAGCGCGGAGAGCCTCTTAAAGGGCTTTCTGGGCAACGCGGAGGCTTGGGGGAGTCGCAAGGGCACTGCGCCCCCCAAAAATCTCAGGGGGGAGACCCTGGGGGATAGGCTTCCCGGCAGCGTGGGAGCGGTCTTTTTTCAGCTTGGGAGTTTTTCGCTGTAGCGGAGAGACGCCCAGGATGGGATCGCGAGCGCAATAAAGGGAAAGCACCGACTCCGTGTTGTGATGCCTCCAGCTTCTGCCGAGAAGTGCGACGAACCTTCATTGGATAAGAAAGTATTCCCCAACGTGTGAAGAGCGGAGATATTTTTGAAATTTGAAAATTAAGCTGGGTGAGTCCGGGATGTTTTAAGATTTACACAAGGAATCCGCCCGGTGGAGAGCAGAAAATGGTGCAGATCACAGCACCACAGACAGTTTAAAAAGGTAGCGTTTACATACCGGCCAGACTGAGTGAGCACGGAACGCAGTGGTATCTTCTAACAAACCAAATAACTATTGGATATAAAGTTACTAACCAGGAGATATAAAGATACAAATAATTATTGGATATAAAGTTATTAACCAGGAGATATAAAGTAACAAGGTGAATGTCGGTTGGAGGAGAAGTCTGTTTGGACTGTGTGCTTGATTGGACTACGTAATTTTCCGTGAGTACAGTGCTTCCTTTTATGGAGGACAAAACTGCAAAGAATTACTGAATTTAAGGCTGGGAGACGGTGACTGAAAGTAACACCGAGAGGAAAAAACATATAAAGAGATAACAGAGGACTTTTGTTATAGGAGTTTGTGAGGGGAAATTAACCAGGACGAAGTCTCCCACACCCTAAAGGGATTGATAACTGACCATAGCCCTGGTTTCTTAATTGTTCTGGCTCCGCCCCCTCTCTCTTTTCTCTTCGTTTCTTCCTCTTAGGTATTGTTTCGTTTGTATAGTATTAAACTACCTCTCTTCTGTCCTTGTCTGTTTTTTCATATTTTGTCTTGTCTTCGCTTTGTTTATTTCTTGTCTCTATTCTCTATCCTCCCTCTCTATATTTAACAATGCAATAAACAGCTTGGCAATTTTTGATGTGGAAACAGAACTTGGAGAATAAAGCTGGAAAGTGGAACCTCTGCTTAGAAGGAAGGAGAAATAGACTCTCAATATAATAACAGAGACTAAATTGATTATTCAGAACTGATTTTCACGGCAGCCGGTGCAGTTTTTGGGATTGTGCTGTAATTATAGCCAGCTGTAATTATAGCCAGCTGCTGCAACCATAGAACTGATTTATACCTTAATAGGTTTATTGACTGCCTCCTATTCCTACAGAGTAAATGATCTAATAATAGTTTCAAATTCTTATTGCGGGCATAATTATCACAGCAGGACTATTTTATAAGAATTTATTGTCTCTTTTTGTATGAATATTATCTATTAAGAATTCTAGTATCTCTTCTCGTGTGGGATTAGGCCAGCAAGTGGCTGAAGTCTTGAGGAAGTAACCTGAACTGATTAGAACGCTACAAGAAGTATAAACGATTGGGAATTTGGTGACATTTACTTGAGCATCTTAAAAGGACTGAGTTGGGCTAACAAATCAACTAATTACTTTACGGGGGAAGCAAAATTAGTTAAAGTTAATTGGAAAATAAGATAATCTATTGCTCCCCTACCAGTGCTTAAATTTCATCTCCCAAGAGCTAGAATATTTATCTTTCTTTAGGGAGGTATATATTGGATGTATAGATTGGTTGACTGAATAGAAAGAGATTGTGAGCCCCAAAGGGGGAGAGATATAGTGGCAATACATATAGGGAGAAAGAAGGAACAAAATGTCGGGGGAAAATGGGGAAAAAGGGGGAGGGATGCCAGCCAATAGAAAGACACCTAGACAAGAGGAAATTAAAGATTTGGATTTTTTATGGCTTAAAATCAAAGAAGAATTTAAGCAGAACGAAATACATATGGAAAGCAAATTAGAAGAAATGCAAGAGATGATAGATAGAAAGATAGAAGGAGCGGTAGGGGAACTCTCAACAAAAATTCAGGAACTATCTGTTAAATCTAAAGTATTTGAAGAGACTAATAAAAAATTACAAAAAGAGATGAGAGAACAGAAAAAAGAGACTGAAAAAATAAAGGAAGAGGTGAGAGAGGTGAATAAAATGCAGGAACAAATTTGGGATAATATTGCTATGACAGAAATGCGACAGAAGCAATTACACCTAAAATTTAGAGGGATAGAAGAAGAAATAAATGAGAATATAAAGGAAAGGATGATCAAAGAGTTAGCAAAATGGTTAGAACTGAAAGAAGAAGAAGTCGCATATACAATAGAAAATTCCTTCAGAATAAGAATGAGAGTACATCAAAACAGGACAAAAAGACCGCTTGGAGATTGTCTAGTAATTTTTAACTCAATAGAGATGAAGAACTTAATACTGAAAACGAGTTATCAGAAAAAATTAATAATAGGTGGTAGACCAATAATTGTCCTTAAAGAAATACCTGTTAGAATTTTGCGTAAAAGGGAAGGATATAGACAAATAGTAGCTGTATTGAAAAGGAACAGGATACGATACAGATGGGAGTTCCCTGAAGGTGTTACCTTTTTCTTCAAGGACAAGAGATTTAAATTGATAAACCAACAGGAAGTGGAAAAATTTATGAGGAGGTATGAGAAAGAACTTGGCAAGGCTGAGGAAAGACTAAGAGAAAGAGAGGGAAATAAAGATGAGAAAAGAGGAGGAGAGGAAGGGGAAGGACTGCGAGGGGGGAGGGAGGCAGAAGGCGAAGGGGTGGAAGAGGAGGTGGGCTCAGTAAGTGGTGAAGAGGTAGGAGAAGAAGACTAGATTGAAAACGGAAAATTTTAATTATAAGATTGGAAACTTAAAAAGAAAAATAGAAGTTAGTTTTAGTAATGTCTTTGAATTTTTTGTCCTGGAATGTAAATGGCTTAAATGAAAAATCCAAAAGGAATAAAATAATAAAAATCTTGAGGAATAAAAACTATGACGTGATTTGCTGTCAAGAGACTCATATAGCTAAAAAACACAAACATATATTGACTAATAAAAAGTTAGGGGTTGAGTTTATTAACTCAAATGTCAACAAAAAAAGAGGGCTGGTGATTTATGTTAAAGAAAAATGGGAACCGGTGTTAATATGTAAAGATGAGGAGGGAAGAATTCTGGGAATTCAAACTAACCATCAAGGAGAAAAATTTAATGTAGTAACTGTCTATGCCCCTAACACAAACAAAGCAGATTTTTTAAAAAAATTGGAACAAATGCTGTTAGAACTAGAAAATCATAAATTAATCCTACTTGGGGATCTGAATGGAGTCCCTGTACCGGAAATGGACAGGAGTGAAAAAAGGAGGAAGGGAAATCAAGGGAAGCTCCCAAAATCTTTTAAAGATCTTAAAGAAAATTTAGATCTGATTGATATTTGGAGGTATAAAAATCCAATAGAGAAACAATTCACGCATTTTCCACAATCACATCAGAGTTGGGGTAGAATTGACCAAATCTGGGTCTCAAGAGAACTTACAATACGAACAAGGAAATGTGAAATAGAACCCAGAACACTTTCCGATCATAACCCAATTGTTCTGGAAATAAAATGTAAATCATTAGGACCATACAGGTGGAGAATGAACGAATACTTATTAGAAATTGAAGAGATTATAGAGAAGGCCAAAAATACCCTGAAAGAATATTTCGAGTGGAACCTAAATAAGGAAACTGAAATTGATATAGTCTGGGAGGCAAGTAAGGCAGTTCTTAGGGGATTCTTGATTCAGCAGAATAGTTATAGAAGGAAACTAAGAGAATCAAAGAAGGAGGAAATAATTAAACAATTAAAAGAATGTGAGAAAAATCTAATAACAAACCCTGAGGACGAAAAGATGAAACAAATATCCAAAGTGCTGCAAACTCAGTACTCAACATTAATAGGTCAAGAAGTAGAATGGAGAATAAAATTAATGAAGCAAAAATATTTTGAATCGGCAAACAAGACGGGGAGATTACTGGCATGGCAATTAAGAAAAAGGAAAAAACAAATGGTGATCAACAAAATCAAAATAGAGGACCATATAATAGAAGATCCCAATGAAATAAAGGGAAAGTTTCTTCAATTTTATGAAACCCTGTATAAAAGAAAGGAAGATGAAGACATAGAAGAGATAGGGAGGTATATGGAAAAGAATGGTGGAAACCAGCTGACAGAAGAAGAAAAATTACATCTAAATAAACCAATAACGGTGGATGAGGTTAAGGAGGCTATCAAAAAAATGAAGCCAGGGAAAGCCCCAGGCCCAGACGGCCTGTCACAAAAATATTATAAAGTTTTGGAGGAATATGTAGCCCCCGTTTTATGTGAGGTATTTAACAACATCCTGCAAGGAGGGAGGATACCGAATTCGTGGAGAGAGGCGTATATTACGCTAATACCGAAACCAGATGCGGATAAACTTGAGATAAGAAACTATAGGCCGATATCACTACTCAATAATGATTATAAAATCTTCGCCGAAATAATGGCAAAAAGATTTAAAAAATACTTGATAAAATCGATTCATAAAGATCAAGCCGGATTTCTGCCAAACAGGCAGTTGAAAGACAATGTAAGACATATAATAAATATTATTGAATATTTAGAACTTAAAAATGACATCTCTGCGGCTCTAATATTTATCAACGCCGAAAAGGCGTTCGATAATGTATCTTGGAGTTTCCTCTTAAAATGTATGGAAAGAGTAGGGATAGAGGGGCCCTTTTTGGAAGGTATTAAAGCAATTTATTCAAGCCAAAAGGCTAAATTAATTATTAATAATAACCTAACAGATTCTTTTATGATTTCAAAAGGTACAAGACAGGGGTGCCCTCTGTCCCCTCTTTTGTTTATTATGGTTTTGGAAGTTATTACAAATAAAATAAGGGAAACGCCGGAAATAAGAGGGATCAGAATCAGAGTTAAAGAATACAAATTAAAGGCTTATGCCGACGATTTAGTAATATCGATAGAAGAACCAACAAAAGGCGTCGATAAAGTTCTGGAGCTGTTGGAAGAATTTGGAAAGCTTTCCGGGTTTAAGTTAAATAAAGTTAAAACAAAAATGCTGACAAAAAAATTGGCTGAAGATCAAAGAAATCAATTAGAACAACAAACGGGGATTAAGGTAGTGAAAAAGGTCAAGTACCTGGGCATATGGATAACTACTAAAAATATAAATTTAGTGGAAGATAATTATAACAGAATCTGGAAAGAGATTAAAAAAGACCTTGATAGCTGGAGTAGATTAAAACTCTCCTGGGAGGGAAGAATGGCAGCTATTAAAATGAGTATTCTTCCAAGACTATTATTTTTATTCCAGAACATACCGGTGATTAGAGGCACGACAATGTTTAAGGAATGGCAGAGGACCCTGTCCAGATTTATCTGGCAGGGGAAAAGAGCTAGAATTAAGTTTAAATTGCTTACAGACAGGAGAGAAAGAGGGGGGTTCGCTGTCCCGAATTTACAATTATATTACGAGGCCTCATGCCTATGTTGGATTAAGGATTGGATAGTTTTGGAAAATTTGGACTTGTTGGACCTGGAGGGATTTGACGCTAGATTTGGCTGGCATGCTTATCTATGGCAGGATAAAGGAAGGGTGCACAAGGGATTCTATAATCATATTATTAGAGGCGCGTTGTTGGAAGTATGGACTAGAACCAAGAGATTGTTGGAAAAGGACACCCCTTGGTGGTTATCACCAGTTAACATCTTAACAATTAAAAAACTTAATATGGAAAAGCAAAGATGGACCTACGAAGACCTTTTGACAAAATCGGATAAAGGGTGGAGAATTAGACCATATGAAGAAGTAAAGGATAAATTAACGGGATGGTTACAGTTTCACCAAATTAACGCCCTATGGAATGAGCACAAAAAAATAGGGATGAACGAGAAAAAATCTAAATACCAGGTGGAAATATTAGAAGGAAATAGTAAACTCTTATCCAAAATGTACAATCAATTATTGGAATGGGACACCAAGGACGAGGAGGTGAAAGAGGTTATGACAAAGTGGGCCATGGACCTGGGATATAATCTAGATTATGATAGATGGGTGAAACTTTGGACTAAGGACATGAAATTTACGGCATGTGTTGGACTCCGAGAGAACATGGAAAAAATGATGTATCGCTGGTACATCACCCCGGTGAAACTGGGAAAGATGTACAAGACTCGGGACAAAACATGCTGGAAATGTAGGAAAAAGGAGGGTGACTTCCACCATATGTGGTGGTCGTGTGAAGAAGTGAAGAGGTTCTGGGGTTCTATCTACGATGAATTAAAAAAGATATTGAAATACACATTCCCTAAAAAACCAGAGGCATTCCTTCTAGGAATGGTTGGTGAGGAGATTAAAAAGGAAGATCAAACCATGTTCCAATACGCAATGGTAGCGGCCAGGATTTTGCTAGCGCAAAATTGGAAAACACCTAACATCCCAACTATTAGAGAATGGCAAAATAAGCTATTTGAGTACCTAGAGATAGCAAAAATGACACAGAAGATTAGGCAACAGAGTAACAAAAAATTTATTAATGATTGGAATAAATTTATAATTTACATGGAAAAAAGTTTAGAAAATATTAAAATAACAGTAGGTATAACATAGAACCTGTGAAGTGAAAAAACGGTTGTAAAAAGGAACTGCAAGAAATGTTATTAATGTGTTATAGCTCAAATCGTGGTGGAGGGAAGTCAGATCGACGATATGATAGGATACGACAAAAATTAGTACTTTTGGAGAATGTATTTATGTATTGATATTTGTTGTTTAGTGTTTTTTACTTTATTCATACTTTTTTTTTCTTTCTTTATTGGTTGTTTGTGGTTTTAAGATATTGTATGCTGGAAATAAAATTTGTTAATAAAAAAAAAAAAGGAGCAAGGCCCAATTTCTGCAGAGAGTTCAGGACCGCTATCTGCCAGCCAGACTGGAACTGATCACAAAGAATCAATGGAGCTATATCTTGGGGGAGCAATTTCAGTGTCAACCAGCATTTCTCCAGGAGGCTTGCATATGAAAAATGCTGACAAAATATTAAATCAGTTTCGTTGCCAGCAATCTCAATGTTGTGACCGTATATGCGCCTGTATTTTTCATTTGGGGGAAATGACCCTATTGTGCATGGAAGCTTTCATGCCACCTTTACAAAATAACATAGGATAAAAGAGAAATACATGATTATGAAATAGATGTTGATATAGGGAAGGGATGGGTGTTACAGCCACTTAAGAGCTTTGAGGTACTGAGTCAGTCCTGAAGAACCAAAATTGCCAACTATATGCTGGCCAAAATGATTACATATTCATATTATCTGAGGGTATTTCATGTGCTATATTGAAAAAGGCTTGTTTTTCATTTGCAGTTGTGCTTCAGCTTGAGATGGAGGCAGCAGCTCATTTTGGAAATTCATTCTGTTCCTGCTAATTGGTTTGTGATGTTGCTCTTTCATGCTTGGTGTATTGTTGCTTTGATCAGCACTGGTTCTGGGTTGCCGTAATTGATGCATCATTTCAGATTTTGGCATGTTTGGTGAATGCCATCTCAGCTCTATTCTGATCCATGTTTGTATGTTGTGCAAACATGATTGGCGTCTCTCCTTCAGGCGAGAGCAGGGACACAGCCACTAGTTGTTACTGGGGGAAAGAAGCAATGGGTTTATCCTACTCCCGTCTCTCTCTGTGTTGTAGTGGTTAAGAGCGGTAGACTCGTAATCTGGTGAACCGGGTTCGTGTCTCCGCTCCTCCACATGCAGCTGCTGGGTCACCTTGTGCTAGTCAAACTTCTCTGAAGTCTCTCAGCCACACTCACCTCACAGAGCGTTTGTTGTGGGGGAGGAAGGGAAAGGAGAATGTTAGCTGCTTTGAGAGTCCTTCGGGTAGTGATAAAGCGGGATATCAAATCCAAACTTCTCCTCCTCCTCCTCCTCTTCTTCTTCTTCTTCTTCTTCGTCTTCTCTCTTTTGGATGTGAGGATGGGTACAGAGATGGACTGAAAGTCTTCTCTTGCAATTTTGGATGAAAGGATGGACAAAGAATTTCAGGTTCAGGTTCTCATTTTCTTATGCACAAGCTCATTTTGCCATATTTCCATGCCATAAGTCATTCAGTGTTCTGTTATTATTTTTTGTAGGTATTTGACATCCACACCCCGCCACTCACAATGAAGCATCATGAAGGTGAAAAGGATATATTTATTAATAAAACCAATGAAAGTTCTGCAGACCACAATGATCAAATTCAGAAATTACAAGGTGGGGGGAAAGGGGAGGATAATACTGAGCTAGAAGGACAAACGGACAGACTACACAAGAAAGCTCCCTTTGAGGCTGATGCCTCCTGAATTTAATTTAGAGGGCTTTGTTTAAAGCAAACATATGTAGGGAAACTTAAAACGGCTTCTAAAAGAAACAGATAAAGCTGCTCCAGACTAGAAAGATGGGGATTACACATAACATCTACATGCAGCTGCTGGGAGAGATCACCAGGGGGTTTGGGCTGGGTGTTCATCAATATGCGGATGATACCCAGCTCTACCTCTCTTTTAAATCAGAACCAGTAAAGGCAGTGAAGGTCCTGTATGAGTGTCTGGAGCCGGTTGGAGGATGGATGGCTGCAAATGGATTGAGGTTGAATCCTGACAAGACAGAAATACTGTTCTTGGGGGGACAGGGGGCGGGCTGGTGTGGAGGACTCCCTGGTCCTGAATGGGGTAACTGTGTCCCTGAAGGACCAGGTGCACAGGCTGGGAATCATTTTTGACTCACAGCTGTCCATGGAAGCGCTGGTAAATTGTGCGGCAGGGCAGCTATTTACCAGCTCGATCTGGTATGCAGGCTGAGAACCTACCTGCCAGCAGATATTCTTCTCAGAGTGGTGCATGTCCTAGATATCTCCCACTTGAACTACTGCAATG
This sequence comes from Podarcis siculus, assembly GCA_034642415.1. Taxonomy (NCBI): domain Eukaryota; kingdom Metazoa; phylum Chordata; class Lepidosauria; order Squamata; family Lacertidae; genus Podarcis; species Podarcis siculus. The sequence goes on along the minus strand of JAXCMG010000055.1, from coordinate 24,541 downwards.
CGCTCTACGTGGGGCTACCTTTGAAGGTGACTCGGAAACTGCAATTAATCCAGAATGCGGCAGCTAGACTGGTGACTGGGAGTGGCAACCGAGAACATATAACACCAGTCCTGAAAGATCTTCATTGGCTTCTAGTACGTTTCCAAGCACAATTCAAAGTCTTGGTGCTGACCTTTAAAGCCCTAAATGGCCTCGGTCCTATATACCTGAAGGAGTGTCTCCACTCCCATCATCCAGCCCGGACACTGAGGTCCAGCACCGAGGGCCTTCTGGTTACAGGGAACCAGGCAGAGGGCTTTCTCAGTAGTGGCACCCGCCCTGTGGAACGCCCTCCCAGCAGATGTCAAGCGAAACAAACAAACAAACTATTTTACTTTTAAAAGACAACTGAAGGCAACCCTGTTTAGGGAAGTTTTTAATGTCTGATGCTGCATTGTTTTTAATATTTTGACTCACAGAATCCACCCAGAGTGAATTCTATTTCAAAGACTTTTTTTAAAGGGAATTTAAAAGGTCTTCTATGAACCAGATGGAACCACCCATGCCTGGGAAAATGGGCTTTACACCAGTCTATAGAATTGAGTGGACTGGGGGCTTGTAACCTTGACAGGCACACATTCTTTATGAAGCAGGGGGCAACACCAATTCTAAAAAGTATCATAATTAGTCATCAAAGGAGTAAATAGGAGGATAATGAAAGGGAAATGGAATTGGATAAAACACATGCTAAAGAAGACAGGGCGGTTAAGGAATGGCTGGATGAAGTCCATGTCCAACAATTAGTCAGAGAGGGTAGAACACCTGAAGGCAGTTTTCGTCTACAAGGGAGGGACTTGCAGTCCTGGAATCGTATAAAAGGACTTGCTGCCCACGATTCGGACAACAGCTCCCCTCCCCTTCACCTGAGTACTTCTCTTGAGACCTTGGTAAGTGAGAGAGCTCCATGCCTTTTGCTGCCTCTTCCTTTCCAAACTTCATTCTCCGCTTCCTTTTTTGAACCCAGACCTGCCTCCCCTTGCTCATCTTCTTTCTCATTTCCTACGGGCACTTTGGCTATGGAGGAAGACTCCTTTCGTATGGAGTCAGAGCAATCCTCCATTTAGTTCAGTCATGTCTGCAGGAGGGATGGGGAATATCGATGGTCCTCCCAGAGTTGCTGGACTACAACTTCCATCCTTCCTGGCCATTGCCTGTGCCAGCTGGGCCTGATGGGTCTTGGAGTCCAGCAACACCTGGAGGCTCACAGATACCCCCACCCTAGTCCTGGTCCACACAGACTGGTGCTGGGGGCTCTCTTAATTTTCAGCAGGGCCCCTTTCCTACCTTACCTTGAGATGCCAGGCATTTCTCTCTCCAAAGTGTATTTGGCAGGGCTCCTAGTACATGTTGTAAAAAATCAGAAACAAAAGCAAAATGAAACACTGAAGGGGGTAGCTTCTTGGTGCAAGTTTAGCTTTGGATCTGAAAAAGCACAGCATAAAAGTGAAAGGGGGTGAGGAAGGAAGAGGTGATTATGAAGCCACATACCTTCCATTGCCAAATATCTTAAGGGCTGTGGCATGGATGACGGAACATATCTGCTTTCTGTTGCTGGAGAAAGGGTGGGGAACCTGTGGCTGCCATGAAGTTGTTGCATTCCAAGTAGTATTAAATCTTAACATTCAACAGCATATGGTAAACACAACATAAAATGGTCCCATCCAGAGAAAGGGTTTGTGTACGAGAAAGGGAAGGACACAAATATATAACAGAATTAATATCTTACATTTGAGTTTACTGTGCTCTCACACCCTTCAAAGTTTATTCTGAGGGGTCTGGACAACCTTCAACTCCTAGAAACATAAAAGAAAAGCATGAAAATGTAATAATTTCAGGGTTTGCAGGAACAGACAAGGGTAAACAAGAATGCTTTTAGATCTTTTCTCAAAGTTAGCGATAAGGATGATAGACACACTTCACGTGTTCCAAAAGCAGGCAGCTGCCTGGAGGAAGACCATCTCATGAGGTCGCAAGGGAGACAAACCCGTTGGTGACACCACCAAGAGGCCTCCATTGCTGGACAGATGCACTCTTGCTGGATTTGGATTTTTTAATGATAGGGGATGTTTTTAACGAACTTGCAGATTGTGTTATAATCTCCCCTTCTTCCTCTCCGTCTTCACTGGTGATGGTAGGGCTTGTTGTTGTGGTTGTTGTTTTGTTATAAATTGGATGCGTGAATCATGAATAAATTGGATGAATGTTTGCTCATCATCATTTCAGATCCAGTACCCATCACTCCAAAATGACCTGTGGCTACAATTCCTCCTGCTGTTACCCAGTTGGCGGTCTGGGCTTGCTGGAACCAAGTAGTGGCTTTGGGGACTTTGGGGGTTTAGGGGGAAGTGGGGGCTTTGGGGGTTTGGGGGGAATTGGGGGCTTAGGAGTCTTGGGGGGCTTTGGCTCCCTTGGAGTCTATGGGGGTTCAAGTGGTGGGGGAGTGTCATCAAGTAGCCTCGCTATAAATCCTGCCGCCAGTGTTGATCGCATCAATCGGTCACCACCAACGGAAGTAATCATCCAGCCACCTTCATTTGTTGTGACCATCCCAGGACCAAAATTCTAGATGCTATTCGTGCTATTAAAGAGAGCGCTCAGACCAGCTGAATCCCCTCACCAGCAATTGACGAACTCGGCATGGCTTCACAACAGATTATCTCATGGACCGAGGTGCCAGAAATGCCAAGCATCCCCAGTTCAACCACCAAGTTTACTGGATTCCCAGATGCTTGGCTCATCCATATTTGCCTTACAAATGTGCAGCTGCTTCCTAGGATGTGTTGAACTATTCACTATGCATTTCCTCCTCCTCCTCCTCCTCCTCCTCCTCCTCCTCCTCCTCCTCCTCTTCTTCTTCTTCTTCTTCTTCTTCTTTGCTTTTGCTGTGTAATGTATCTCCAGTTGAGGGGCAAATGTTTGAATGCATCCAACATGTATTGTGTTTGAATGCCATAGAAACATAATACAATTCTGAATGTCTATGTATTATCAGTATCATCAAGATCAGTGTTTGAATTACCTTACTGCAATGCCTGGAAGGCAATTCTTCCTTGGTTTCTGGAATGAAAATGTTCTCTGTCTTCCTCTTATGCATTAAACTTAGCTTCAGCAAAGCACCTGTTCTCTGTGGGTTTCTTCAATGCTTGCCCCTCACTCCAGCACCAACACCCAACTTAAATCCATATTCCTGAGAAACATAACTCTTTTTTGTGTTGGGGTATTTTACTCTTCAAAGATAAATTTCACCATAAAATGTCCCACATTTTAGGCTAATTGAGGCTGGGAAGGGGAAAAACCATTCCTGTTAGCTAGGGATGATGTGATTTGTAGTCCCGAACATTTGGAGGGCCACGTTTGGGGATGCCTGAGGTAAGCTATGCCCCACATAATTGACCACATTGCATGGTGCCACTGGATCTTGGAGGAGAAAGGATGGCTTAGTCCATGCAAACCTCCCATACTGCAGGGCTGATTGGAGAGCATGGGAGACTATTGGCTCATCCAGGCTCCATAACACCAGCCTCCTCTAAATTCCACTTAGGACCTTTGAGGTACTGAGTCAGTTCTGAAGAATCAAAATTGCTATGTGTTCTCTTGGCAAGAATGGCTAGACATTCATATTAGTGTTCTCCCACTCTTCTCTGTGGGGATTCCATGTGCTATATTCAAAGAGGTTCTCTTTCATTTGCCATTGTAGTTAGGCTTGAGATGGAGGCAGCAGCTCATTTTGGAAGTTCACTCTGTTCCTGCTAATTTGTTTGTTGTGGGGAAGGAAGGGAAAGGAGAATGTTAGCCGCTTTGAGACTCCTTCGGGTAGTGATAAAGCGGGATATCAAATCCAAACACCTCCTCCTCCTCCTCCTCCTCTTCTTTTTCATACATGATTGGTGTCTCTCGTTCGAGCAAAACATCAGTTTCAGGTTCCCATTTTCTCAACTGCAAGCCCACTTTGCTTTATTTCAAAACAATGTACCTGTCGGTCTTTTATTTTTACGTATTCTTTTATGTTTCAGGTTACAGACTCCACTAACTTAGAAATAGTACCTAGGGTTAAGAACTTTGCTTCAGGATGAGAACAGATTTTGTGTGGCGGTGGTGGGAGGCCCCATTAGCTAAAGTGGTACCTCAGGTTAAGAACAGTTTCAGTTTAAGAATGGACCTCCAGAACGAATTAAGTTCTTAACCTGAAGTACCACTGTATTTGAAATGAAAATTGACGCCACACCTTTCCACAGCCCCGGGGCATAAAATTTGATAATTCCTTGCAAAGACTGACTAGAGATGTTTTATTTGCTCTTTAAGCTCCTACTCAAGTAATTGCTAAACGAAACCATGGAAGGCCTTCCTCCTTCAATAAGCTTATTTGGTAACTGGACTCTGTGAGTGGTATCTGACTACATTCTATTTGGATTAGACTCAACAAATTGTCCTACTATTATTAATCCTTTCAATAATTACTCATGAGTTATCAGGCATTCCCCTCTATGCTTTGAGAACAGCCTTCAACGGCATTATGCCTTCAGGTTCTTTGCACTACAGTTTATTTCATGCCCAAATAATTGGCTTTTCTGTGTGGGGCTTGTGGAAGTTGCCCTGCAGTAGATACCATTTGTCTCCTGGTCTCTCTCTCTCTCACACACACACACACAGACACACACACACGGACTCATTTTATTCACTTTTACACATCAAACAAAAACAAATATCCATCACCACAAAGAAAAAAAGAAGAAAAAAGGAAAGAAAACTCAATACATCAACTAATATTCTCCAAATATTGAAATTAATCATCTTCTTCTGTTGACCAGACTTCCTGTCTACTCTCCTCCTCAATTTCTCATTGTTTAAACACTCCCATAGCATAACAAGTTCTATTAAAGTTTGATAATCTTTGATCTGTCTTATCTTTTACATGATATTAAAAACTACTGCTGAAATTATTTGAATGCTGCAACTGACCTTAAACTACATTTGTTATTTCTCAAATAAGATTTAAGACTTCCCATCTTGAAATAAATACCTGTTTTGGTTTGTTTTTTATTTTGTGATTCGAGGACCCGATCCCCGCTTGGGGAATAAAGACACGAGGACACAGTATGTAAGGTTAATGGATAAGGAAAAGGCCACAACTTTATTGATTACAGCATGTAAGAAGGTATTGGCTTAGGCATTGGACCACAGAACTTTAGACTCCACCCAGTGAGTCTGAGGAGGGGTTAACCACCAGCAGGGGGAGCCTGTTGAGCTAATAATAGGCTCTCTTCCTGATGTCACCGAGGGTCGTTCCATGGCCCCCTGCCACACGGGCATCAGACAGGATCCACGACCGCCAGATTCCTTTAGCAGAATACCCAAAATTGTCAGGGTAGGCGATGGCCACACCTAGCCCCCCGAAACACCAACAACACATTCCAATGCCTAACCGCCAAATACCACTAAAGTTGTGACGGTTGCTACGAGGTAGGCGAAAAAACCAAGAGGCCGGGCCAATTTAGCCAATTGGAAAAAACTCCTACCACACCCCCTGGTTAAACAGGGCGACCAACCAGAGGTCCATACCAAAGTCTCAGGAAGCTAACTCTAAAAGGGAGTGGAGGGTGGGTGACTCAAAGAAAATGTGTGTGCAATGGTGGGGATGGCTGGCGCAACTGCATTTGAGCGGCAAGCCACGCCCCCGCCGAGCCTCCCTACTGGATGCCCAACCGGGGAGGGGTGTGGCGCACCAGCCCTGGAGTTGAAGCAGGGGGCAAACGCCCCCTGCATGACGCGGTAATTGTCTCCCGCTCACAACCCCTCCCCTCCTGCAGGAGGAGAGGCTTTCTCTGACAAACTAGTTCCACATATTCAACCAATTTTTGAATCCATTCTGATCTTGACGGAACTTTGTTACTCTTCCAATTTGTCGCAATTAGAACTCTTGCTGCCACTGTGGCGTATAAAAAGATCTCTCTCACCTTCTTGGGAATGTCCAAATCTGTGATTACCAAGAGGTAAGCTTCTGGGTTGTTTTATTAAAGGATATTTTAAACATTCTTTCCAATTTTATGTGGATATCCTCCCAAAATATCTCAATTTCGTTACATTGCCACCACATGTGGAATAGAGTACCAGCCTTTTCTTTACATCTCCAACAATCACTTGAGAGACTTTTATACATCGTGGAGAGTTGCCAAGGAGTTAGATACCACCGATGTTGCATTTTAAGAAAATTCTCACGCAGAGAGTAACAAGCTGTGAATTTCCAGTTTGTTTTCCAGAGGCTTTCCTACTGCTTCATAGTTATTGTGTACCCAAAATCTTGCAACCACTTAAACATAGCCGCAGTGACCTCCTCCTCCTTGACTTCCCAGTCAAGGAGGAGTCGGTCTGCTTTAGAAAGTGTATTAATCTTTGAGTTCACCACATCCGATTCAAATCTGGAGGTCTCAGTGGAGAGACCCTTCTGTTTTTCAATTTTGAATGTCTTGAATATTTGGTGGTAGTCTCCTGGTCTCTTATACTCTCATTGTAAACATGCTGGACCAATAGAGCCCATCAAATCTTTGTCTATACCTTTGCTTAATTCAGATATCCCCAGTCTGCAGCAATCCAGATATTTCGCATTGTAACTTGGCAATAACCTCCACCCAGAAAAGGAGGGAAAGAATGCCTTTTTGGTCATGTAGTGTCTGGTTATTTACCAGATGGAGGGTGGCACCATTCCTGATAGGGATGACTCCCCCTATGGGAGACAGGCAGGGTCTTGCAACATTCTCTGCAGAGGGGAGGAATCACCCCGTCTCTCCAGACCAAACCTGCCTGCTGCAAAGGTGGTTGGGTCTTCATCTCTCTCTCTCTCTCTGTGTGTGTGTATGTAAAGAGAAACCCTTGCTTGAGTGCTTGTGTTGTGGGTTTTTCCCTTTGTCCAGCCCTCTCCTCCATCATTCTGATCGTCTTTGTTTTACTGTGTTTTCCAGTTGACTCCCCCCCCCCCAGCTTCTTCATTCTCCTCATGCTTCTCCCCTCCCCTGTGTTATTTGGGAAGGAAGAGTCTAGGGAGCAGCTGGATTCTGACCCCAGTGCTGGACAGGCACAGGAGAAGTCCACAGAAGTGACAAGGCGAGGAGCTTGCTTTTCCCTCCCACATCTTAAAAAGACAGAATTTTGTTGCAACAACTCAGCATTTCTCCAGGAGGCCTGCATAAGAAAAAGGCCTGCAAAATATTTAATCAATTTCATTGCCAGCATGTTGTGAGCATATATACTTCTGTATATTTCAATTGGGGGGAATTACCCTATTGCGGATGGAAGCTTTCATGCAACCCATACAAAATAACATAGGATAAAAGAGAAATCAAACAGTCCCATCAATCACATCCCCACAGCGTTCTTTTCATTTGATATTATGAACCTCATTTAGAAAAACTTCTTGAATTTGTTAATTGCCTTGTGGGTTGGTTTCCACTCCATTTGATTAGTGCTTTGGAAGTTTAATTTGAGAAACAACAACCAAGTAGCCAATGTTGGCCGCGGTGCAGTGCTGGTGCCTGCCAAGATGAGCAGTGGCCCATTGCAATTTCTATACTGATTGTACCTGTTTGGCATCTCCTGGAGGGTTTTTGCACCACTGCTGTTTGATCTTGAAGGAGAAAGGATGGCTTAGCCAATGCAAACCTCCCATGCTGCAGGGCTTTTTGGAGGGCATGGGAGACTATTCGGTTGTCCAGATTCCATGACACCAGCCCCCTCTAAAGTCCACTTAAGAGCTTTGAGGTACTGTGTCAGTCCTGAAGAATCAAAATTGTTATGTGTATAAAGGCAAAATGATTACACATTCATATTAATGTTCACACCATTTCTCTCTGCAAGTATTTCATGTGCTATACTGAAAAAGGTTTTCTCTCACATGCAGTTGTGGTTAAGCTTGAGATGGAAGCAGCAGCTCTTTTTGGAAGTTCACTCTGTTCCTGCTATTTGGTTTGTGATGTTGTTCCCGTCATGCTTGATGTAATGTTGCTTTCATCAGCATTGGTTCTGAATTGCAATAATGGGTGTTTCTATGACAAAATAATTTTCTACCACATTTTGTGAGCTTCAGTGTTCTTTTTAATTAGCTAGAAGCATTATTGCTTTCATTATTGGTTTTGAGCCAAAATGATTGATTCATCGTTTCAGATTTTGGCATGTTTGGTGTATGTCATCTCAGCTCTATTCTGATCCATGTTTGTATATTGTGCAAACACGATTGGCGTCTCTCCTTCAGGTGAGAGCAGAGGCACAGCCACTAGTTGTTACTGGGGGAAAGAAGCAATGAGTTTATCCTAGTCCCATCTCTCTCTGTTGGATTGAGGATGGGTAAAGACATTAACTGAAAGTCTTTTCTTGCAATGTGTATGAAAATATGGTCAAGATATTTCAATGTCAGGCTCTCATTTTCTCATTCCCTAGCTCACTTTCCATATCTCCATGCTATAAGTCATTCAGTGTTTGTTTTGTTTTGTTTAGGTATTTGTCAAATTTAACCCCTCCCCCCTCACAATGAAGCCTCATGAGACAAAGTGAAGGTGAAAAGGATATATTTATTAATATAACCAAAGAAAGTTCTGCAACCCACAATGATCAGATTCAAAAAGTACAAGCAGGGCAGTATTTTTCTAATTTTGGCAGGCAAGCAAACAGCCAGAGTTGTAGGTTGGTTTCTAACCAACTCTTCTTCCTGAAATTCACTGGAACACACTGGGAGCCCAACCAGAAAGATCAAGGGCTGCAATGGTACCTCAGTTTCCGAACGCAATCCATTCCGGAAAACTGTTTGAGTTCCGAAACTTTAGATAACTGAAGCATTTACTTCCGGAAGATTTAATTATGGAAAACTCAACATGGAAGTTGTGTGGCCAGTTCAACTGAACTGAAGCAGTTCCGAATAGAGCCCCAATCAGGATTAAATCCTCCACTCCCAGCCACAAAGGGGAGGATAATATTGAGCTAGAAGGACCAACGGCCAGATTACACAGAGGCTGATGTCCCCTGAATTCAATTTAGAGGGCTTTGTTTACAGCAAACATATATAGGGATTATACGGGAAAGTTAAAATGGCTTCTAAAAGAAACAGATAAAGCCGCTCCAGACTGGAAAGATGGGGATTACACAAACCTCTAGAATTCAGTGGACAGAGGGCTTGCAGTCTTGAAGGGAATAGTTTCCTTATGAAGGTAGGCACTAATTTTTATAAGTGTATTACATAACCACAGGAGTGAATAGGAGCATAATAAAATGGGAATGGAATTTTATAAAGCACATGCTAATGAATACAGGGTGGTTCAGGGATAGCTGGATGAAGTTCAGTTCCAATAAATATTCGGGACCTTTGAGGGTAGGACAGCTGATGGCAGTTTTACTTCACAAGGGAGGGACTTGCAGTCATGGAAACATATAAAAGGACTTGCTGCCCATGACTCAAGCAAGAGCTCCCCTCACCTTCACTTGAGTACTTCTCTTGAGACCTTGGTAAGTGAGAGAACGCCATGCCTTTTGCTGCCTCTTCCTGTCCAAACTTCACTCTTTTTGTCTCCTTCTTTGAACCCAGACCTGCCTCTCCTTGCTCATCTTCTTTCTCATTTCCTACGGGCACTTTGGCTATGAAGGAAGACTCCTTTCGTATGGAGTCACAGCAATCCTCCATCTAGTTCAGTCCTGTCTACAGGAGGGACGGGGAATATCGATGGTCCTCCCAGAGTTGCTGGACTACAACTCCCATCCTTCCTGGCCATTGCCTGTGCCAGCTGGGCCTGATAGGTGTTGGAGTCCAGCAACACCTGGAGGCTCACAGATACCACCCCCCAAATCCTGGTCCACACAGACTGGTGCTGGGGGCTCTCCTAATTTTCAGCAGGGCCCCTTTCCTTCCTTACCTTGAGATGCCAGGCGTTTCTTTCTCCAAAGTGTATTTGGCAGGGCTCCTAGAACATGTTGCAAAAAATCAGAAATGAAAACAAAATGAAACACTGAAAGGGGTAGCTTCTTGGTTCAAGTTTAGCTTTGCCACTGAAAAGGTAAAGGTAAAGGTACCCCTGCCCGTACGGGCCAGTTGTGACCGACTCTGGGGTTGTGCGCCCATCTTGCTCAAGAGCCCGGGGGCCAGCGCTGTCTGGAGACACTTCCGGGTCACGTGGCTAGCGTGATGAGGCTGCTCTGGCGAGCCTGCACCAGCGCAGCACACGGAAACGCCGTTTACCTACCCACTATAAAGCAGTTCCTATGTATCTACTTGCACTTAAGGGTGCTTTCGAACTGCTAGGTGGGCAGGAGCTGGGACCGAATGACAGGAGCTCACCCTGCCGCGGGGATTCGAACGGCCGGCCATGCGATCGGCAAGTCCTAGGCACTGAGGTTTTACCCACAGCACCACCCGCGTCCCTTGCCACTGAAAAAGCACAGCATAAAAGGGAAAGGGGGTGAGGAAGGAAGAGGTGATTATGAAGCCATATACCTTCCATTGCCAAATATCTTAAGGGTGTGGCATGGATGATGGAACATATCTGCTTTCTGTTGCTGGTGAAAGTTTGGGAAACCTGTGGCTGTCATGGGGTTGATGCATTCCAAATAGCACCAAGCTCCTCTAGTTTGGCCAAGGGATGATGGGAGTTGAAGCAAAAAGTTAATATTACAAGAAACTGGATTTTTTAAGTATTATGAGATCCCAACCAAACATGAAGATGAACATTACCATGGAATATGTGACCAGTGAAGGCATTGGCTTATCAATGGTCAGATATTTATTTAATATTTTTGTAGTATTAAATCTTAACAATCAACAACATATGGTGTATGTTGTGTTTGCAAAGTAAAGGAAGGATTAAACTCTGATTAATAAGAATACACACAGAGGCTTGAACCAGCAAGACTCTGGGAAGGGTGTGTATAATTTTGTCTCTCTGTGCTTGTCCGAATCTCCAGCCCCCTGGCCCAGGCCATTTTTATTCACAAAAAAGCTTTTTACAGAGTGTTCGTAAGAACCAATCTGATTTCTTCTGAGCATTCAAACAAACCTCAAGTGGGGACAAAGTTAAACTATAAACACTAGTTCTCCATGCATACTTTTGGGGTAAATGAATGAATATTACAAAGGAGCGAATACAGCAACTCCGGAGGTCATAAACAATCAGTACACATGACAAGGGGAATGGCCAGGAGGACAACAATCACTATCACCTTCGTGTGAGAGCTGTTTCCTGGGCCTAAGATTAACATCCTAAAATTCCTATTAGAAACTACAAAGACAAAACTGCCCAGTCTTTGAGGACACAGGACGCCTGCCTTTCTAAGTGTGTACGTGATTTGTCAGGCAAGGAGAAATGGGCAGCAAGGGCAAAAGGGCATGAAAAGGGCATGAATGTAGAATCTTATGGGATTTAATCAGAAATTATCATCAATATATCAAACCCAGTCAACACAATGCTTTCATCATGGACACGATGGCTTGATGTATATTTTATAATTCCTCATGGTAATCCCATCTGATCCCTACAGTGTACACAACATAAAATGATCCCATCCAAAGAAAGGGTTTGTGTACGAGAAAGAGAAGGACACAAATATATAATAGAATTAATATTTTACATTTCTTTGAGTTTCCTGTGCTCTCACACCCTTCATAGTTTATTCTGAGGGGTCTGGACAACCTTCAACTCCTAGAAACATAAAAGAAAAGCATAAGAATGTAATAATTTCAGGGTTCGCAGGAACAGACAAGGGTAAAGAAGAATGCTTTTAGATCTTTTAGATAGTCATAAGGATGATAGACACACTTCACGTTTTCCAAAAGCAGGCAGCTGCCTGGAGGAAGACCATCTCATGAGGTCGCAAGGGAGACAAACCCGTTGCTGACTCCACCAAGAGGCCTCCAATGCTAGACTGCTGCACTATAGCTGGCGTGGGATTTTTTAATGATAGGGGATGTTTTTAATGAACTTGCAGATTGTGTTATAATCTCCCCTTCTTCCTCTCCGTCTTCACTGCTGGTGGTAGGGCTTGTTGTTGTGGTTGTTGTTTTGTTATAATTTGGATGTGTGAATCATCATGAATGTGTGAATAAATTGGATTAATGTTTGCTCATCATTTCAGATCCAGTACCCATCACTCCAAAATGACCTGTGGCTACACTTCCTCCTGCTGTTACCCAGTTGGTGGTCTGGGCTTGCTGGAACCAAGTTGTGGCTTTGGGGACTTTGGGGGTTTGGGGGGAAGTGGGGGCTTTGGGGGTTCGGGGGCAATTGGGGGCTTTGGAGGCTTTGAAGAATATGGGGGTTCAAGTGGTGGAGGACTGTCATCAAGTAGCTTCATTATGAATCTGTTGATCGCATCAATCAGTTACAACGAACGGAGGGAATTATTATTCCAGCTCCAGTTATTGTGACCATCCCAGGATTCCCTGCCTAGCTATTTGTGCTATTAAAGAGAGCGCTCAGACCAGCAGAATGCCCTCACCGGAAATTGACGAACTCAGCATGGCTTCGCAATTGATTATCTCCTGGGCCTTGGTTCCAGAATTGCCAAGCGTCCCCAGTTCAACCACCAAGTTTACTGGATTCCCAGATGCTTGACTCATCCATGTTTGCCTTACAAATGTGCAGCTGCTTCCTAGGATGTGTTGATGCCAACTTCTATTCTCTATGCATTTCCTCCTCCTCCTCCTCCTCCTCCTCCTCCTCCTCCTCTTCTTCTTCTTCTTCTTCTTTGCTTTTGCTGTGGAATGTATCTCCAGTTGAGGGGCAAATATTTGAATGCATCCAACTTGTATTCCGTTTGAATGCCATAAAAACATAATACAATTCTAAATGTGTATGTATTACCAGTGTCCTCAAGATCAATGTTTGAATTACCTTACTGCAATGCCTGGAAGGCAATTCTTCCTTGGTTTCTGGAATGAAAATGTTCTCTGTCTTCCTCTTATGCATTAAACTTAGCTTCAGCAAAGCACCTGTTCTCTGTGGGTTTCTTCAAGGCTTGTCCCTCACTCCAGCACCAACACCCAACTTAAATTCATATCCCTGAGAAACATAACTCTTTTTTGTGGTGGGGTATTTTACTCTTCAAAGATAAATTGCACCATAAAATGTCCCACATTTTAGGCTAATTGAGGCTGGGAAGGGGGAAAACAATTCCTGTTAGCTAGGGATGATGTGATTTGTAGTCCCAAACATTTGGAGGGCCACGTTCGGAGATGCCTGAGGTAAGCTATGCCCCACATAATCGACCACATTGCATGGCGCTGCTGGATCTTGGAGGAGGAAGGATGGCTTAGTCAATCCAAACCTCCAAAACTGCAGGGCTGATTGGAGAACATGGGAGACTATTGGCTCATCCACGCTCCATAACACCAGCCTCCTCTGAACTCCACTTAGGACCTTTGAGGTACTGAGTCAGTTCTGAAGAATCAAAATTGCTATGTGTTCTCTTGGCAAGACTGGCTAGACATTCATATAAGTGTTCACCCACCCTTCTCTGTGGGGATTCCATGTGCTATATTCAAAAACAGCAAGTGTTGTGGTTCATCACTGAGTCATAAGTGATTTGAACCAGACATATTGACAGTTGCTTTTAAGGGGTAGCGGGTTTCTGTAGCCACCCTTCAATCAAATCTCTTTGGTTTCACTTTTCCCAGGACAATATTGAGTTTTGATCAAAATCTGGGAGTCATGCAGCTGTAAAAACTTCCATCACAGCCAACTGCCCGCAAAAACCCTTTTTTTAAAAAAAAATAGTTTTCCTTTATTACTCACAAGTATATCTTTACATTGTAACTTTACATTTTGTAATTATACATATTCTTGTTTTCAAGGTAAGTTCGTAATTGTTATTATCATAGATTGGCAAACATTGCTGTACACAAAGAAGAAGAAGAAAGAGAAAAAGAAAAAAAGATGTAATTTTGAAATCATAATATTCCTCATAAATAAGTGACGTCCCGCCTCTTCCATTTTGTACTAATTAACTTATTGACTATATTTGTCCATTGTCTTTTTATTTATAATATTTTCTTATAAATCAATTTTACTTTTAAAATAGTTATCCACAGAAACTACTCAAAATCCGTCACCCTTTTTAGATTGCAGCAATTACTCTTCAAGTATTCCTTAAAACAGTTCCAGTTTGAGACAAATAATTACCGGCAGAAACTCAAGGTGGTAACAATTCTAGGCAGCCCAACAATAATATATTATGTACGATTCCCAAACCAAACATAAGTCCAAACTACAGTGGTACCTTAGGTTAAGAACTTAATTTGTTCTGGAGGTCCGTTCTTAACCTGAAACTGTTCTTAACCTGAGGTACCACTTTAGCTAATGGGGCCTCCTGCTGCTGCCGCACCGCCGGAGCATGATTTCTGTTCTCATCCTGAAGTAAAGTTCTTAACCTGAGGTACTATTTCTGGGTTAGCAGCATCTGTAACCTGAGGCATCTGTAACCTGAAGCGTCTGTAACCCTAGGTACCACTATATTAACCTCTGAAGTCAAAAGCACAATAACAAATTCCAAGAAGAGAGGTCCTCTCCCACAAAGTTTAGTTTAAAAGCAGACATACCAACACCAGGAGAAAACACGGGAGCTGGAGACAAGAGAGGCCTCAACCAGCAATTGGGGGGGAGACGTCTATGTGGAGCCCTTTTATACAGTTTCGTTCATTTAATTAGCCCCAAAGAGGTAATTATTATATGCAATCTGGCTGCACTTCCTGGATATTTGCTGTTTGTGACCCTAGAGGATCCTAGAGGATTCCTATCAAATACATCTCAAGAAGATTCCTTTCATTTGTCATCATGCCACCTCATTTAATTGCTGTGTGGTGTGGTTTCTACACCACCTTATTAGTGTTTTCGAGGCTTAATAGGAGGGAGTCAATAAGCGAATGTTGGCCACAGCGGAGTGCCTGGTAGCTGCCAAGATGAGCAGTTGTCCATTGCAGTTTTCTGTACTGTTTGTACTTTGGCTCCTCCTGAATGATATTTGCACCACTTCCTCTTGGAGGAAGAAGGATGGCTTAGTCAATCCAAACTTCCTATACTGCAGGGCTGATTAGAAAGCATGGGAAACTGACTATGGGGCCATCTATTCACATTATTGGGGGAAAACTTCTGTGGGGAGCCCTTTTATACAGTTTCATTCACAACTTCAGAGAGAAGAAGAGCCCATTGTTATATCGTGTCCTCCCTAAAAGAGGGCACGTTTTGTGGTGAGATCTGGAGACTGACTGCCTTGTTGTGGGTGAGTATATTGGGTTTAATCTTGCCAATGGTTGCTGGGTTTAATCTTGCCAATGGTGTGCAGTCTAAACACATTGAGGGACCTATATATATCTATGCACGTGACCCAGAGCTTCCTCTTTCGGCTCATGCATTGGAACACCCACCCACCTCTTCCTACATCTAGGGCATTTGGCGATTGACCTTGTTATGCCGTCGTGTGTCATCTGTCATTGGGACAGGGGCACGGCAGGAATTTTCCCCACTTGGCTGATTGTCTGTTGCAATTTGTGTTTCGCCTGCCGTGTAGGAAATTGACACAACTTGTAAGGTTGCGGATAGGCACTGGTTCAGGAGATAGGCATGGGAGAACGGTCTTGCCATCCTTATGTGAACGGTATTCCATTAAAGGAATCCAGGGACTCAACTTGGTTTGGTCAATCCCCATGAGTGGGTTGTCCCCATGTGTGAGTCCAGGGGAGCATCTGGGGAGTGAACAGAGTCTGTTCCTGGGCTTTCCACCTACTTCAGGTGTTCACCCTTGGCTGACCTATCATAGAGCTCTGGGTCAGCGCTACCTGCAAGGGTGTAGCGAGCTAGTTGAACCAGAGCCTATGCAACCACTCACTTTTCTGTAATCAATAAAGTTGTGGCCTAAATTCTGCCAAAAACCAAAACTAAAATTTGAGTCAAATGTGTGTTTATTTAGGGGGGAGGTCTCTGGTTCTGAACACGCAAATGCAGCCTGGCTGCACTTCCTGGGTATTTGCTATTTTGGGCCCTTAGCCCTGAAGGAGTCTCATCAACCACATCCCCACAGCATTCTTTTCATTTGGTATTGAGCACCTTATTTAGCAAGACTTCTTGAATTTGTTGATTGCTGTGTGGTTTGGTTTCCACCCCACTTGACTAGTGATTTGGAAGCTTAATTTTTTGGTGGGGTGGGAGTGGGATCCTAGAATCTAATGCTGGCCGCGGTGGAGTGCTGGTGCCTGCCAAGATGAGCAGTGGCCCATTGCAATTTCTATACTGATTGCAATTGTTTGGCATCCTGGATGGGTTTTGCACCACTACTGATAGATCTTAGAGGAGGAAGAATGGCTTCGCCAATGCAAACGGCCTCGGCCCAGTATACCTGAAGGAGCATCTCCACCTCCATCGTTCTGCCTGGAAACTGAAATCCAGTGCTGAGGGCCTTCTGGCGGTTGCCTCGCTGCGAGAAGCCAAGTTACAGGGAACCAGGCAGAGGGCCTTCTTGGTAGTGGCACCCGCCCTGTTTAACGCCCTACCACCAGGTGTCAACGAGAACAACAACTACCAGATTTTTAGAAGACATCTGAAGGCAGCTCTGTTTAGGGAGACTTTTAATGTTTAATAGATTATTTTATTTTAATATTCTGTTGGAAGCCACCCAGAGTGGCTGGAGAAACCCAGCCAGATAGGCGGGGTATAAATAATAAATTATTATTATTATTATTATTAAACCTCCCATGCTGCAGGACTGATTGGAAGGCATGGGAGAATTTTGGGTCGCCTCTAAAGTCCACTTAGTGGGACGCGGGTGGCACTGTGGGTTAAACCACAGAGCCTAGGACTTGCCAATCAGAAGGTTGGCGGTTCGAATCCCCAACGGGGCGAGCTCCCATTGCTCGGTCCTAGCTCCTGGCAACCTAGCAGTTCAAAAGCACCTCAAATGCAAATAGATAAATAGGTACCGCTCTGGTGGGAAGGTAAACGGCGTTTCCGTGCGCTGCTCTGGTTCGCCAGAAGCAGCTTAGTCATGCTGACCACATGACCTGGAAGCTGTAAGTCGGCTCCCTCAGCCGATAAAGCGAGATGAGCGCCGCAACCCCAGAGTCGGTCACGGCTAGACCTAATGGTCAGGGGTCCCTTTACCTTTACCTAAAGTCCACTTATGAGCTTTGATGTACTGCATCAGTCCTGAAGAATCCAAATTGCTATGTGTTCTCTGGCAAGAATGGCTAGTGTAATGGGAATTGGGGTTGCTTGTGCGTAAACTGCAAACTGCTCCAAGCTAGCCGTATAGCTAAAACTTTCCCTGGTTTGACAGCCCTTGAAACGCGGCTGTCTTAGTCACTGGCAGAATCCATCAGTGGGCGGGACCTAAATTTCTTCCAACATAAAAGTTGCTTGACTCCAAGTCTCCTCCTAGATTCTCTGCGTGGAAGCCTTCTGCGCAGCGTGGGCGTGCCAAGCGGAGGTCCTGTGCTCTCTCCGCTGATTTCACTGGAAGAGTCTCTGAGCCTCCCCTCCGCCGTACTCTCAGCTTCCCCTTTCTCCCTGGTGTCCCCTGGATTTCTTTCCCCCGTGGAAGCTCTCTCTCTCTCCTTGCTAGTTCCCTCCCCTGCATCACTGGAGCGACTTTCCTCTCCTCTTCCCTCTGATGGCAGTTCCCTGACAGCTAGACATTCATATTAATGTTCACCCACCCTTCTCTGTGGGGATTCCATGTGCTATATTCAAAAAGGTTCTCTTTCATTTGCCGTTGTGCTTAGGCTTGAGATGGAGGCAGCAGCTCATTTTGGAAGTTCACTCTGTTCCGGCTAATTGGTTTGTGCTGCTGTTCCTTTAACATTTGGTGTTTCTATGACAAAATATTTTCCTACTCCATCTTTTGAGTTTTTGTGTTCTTTTCAATCAACTGGAAGAAGTGTTGCATTCATCCTTATTGGTTCTGAACCTCAATCATTAATGAATCATTTCAAAGGTTGGAGTATCTGGTATGTGCCAGCTCAGATTTATTCTGCTCCATGTTTCTACAAGTGTGAGAGCCAGTGTGGTGTTGCGGTTAAGAGCGGTGAACTCATAATCTGGTGAACCGGGTTTGCATCTTCGCTCCTCTACATGCAGCTGCTGGGTGACCTTGGGCTAGTCACACTTCTTTGAAGTCTCTCAGCTCCACTCACAGAGTGTTTCTTGTGGGGAAGGAAGGGAAAGGAGAATGTTAGCCACTTTGAGACTCCTTTGGGTAGTGATAAAGTGGGATATCAAATCCAAACTCCTCCTCCTCTTCTTCTTCTTCTTCTTCTTCATACATGATTGGTGTCTCTCGTTCGAGCGAAACATCAGTTTCAGGTTCTCATTTTCCCAACTGCTAGCCCACTTTGCTTTATTTCTAAACAATGTGTCAGTCGGTCTTTTATTTTTTACATACTTTTTTAGGTACTCCAAGGCATAAAATGTGATAATTCCTTGTAAAGGCTTATGATGCTTATGAATCAGTCAAGACACTAGGAATGTTTTATTTGATCCTTTAGCTCTACTAATTGTATAAACAATAAAAAACTATTGTTGCCTGTAATTGTAAAAAAGAAAAAACCAGATATTCCATAATTGAGAGAAAATGAGAGAGAAGCAGGATTAGCTTGAAAGCCCATGGAAGCGTCCTGCATAAGCAAGTCTCCCTCTGCTCACCTTGAAATTGGTTTTTAAAGAAATTTTCCTCCACTGGGACTCTAGAAACAAAATGAGACTGGTGTCATACTCAGTAAGACAAAAGTGGGGGAGACCAGGGCCAATGGCAGACAGAACTGGTTTTGTCCCCAGTCTAATTCTATTTAAAAAATGCAAGGAATGTTGCAGAATGGCTTTTTCCATTGGTTGCCATATTTCAGAGAGTGAAACTCCAGACAGAAATTGTTTGAATTCTTGTTTACTTTTTGGTTGTTTTTTCCCCACTTCTGCAGAATTTTTAAAGTTGGAATGAATTCTTACAGTACCTGCCATTTGCCACAAGGTCCCATGGTGTGTTATTACAATAAAATATACACTTACATAAAAATAAAACTGGTGCAACCATAAAAAGGGTAAGAACAATGAAAAAAAATTCCATATATAAATAAGTCAGGAAATAGTTCCCACATAGTTCCCACTTCCCAGGAAATGAAACTTAAAGCTGAGGCTGGCCGTGAACATCTGAATAATACACTGAGAAGCAGGCCTGCGTCCTTCTATTGGTACCTCGGGTTATAGGCACTTCAGTTTACAGGTGCTTTACAGACTCCACTAACTCAGAAATAGTACCTCGGGTTAAGAACTTTGCTTCAGGTTGAGAACAGCAATTGCGCGGCGGTGGTGGAAGGCCCCATTAGCTAAAGTGGTACCTCAGGTTAAGAACAGTTTCAGTTTAAGAATGGACCTCCAGAACGAATTAAGTTCTATACCTGTCTGGGAAAGGGAGGCAGCTAGAGAGTGGAGGGGGCATGGAAGCACTTACCGAGAGCCAAAAGAGCCTTTTTCTAGTTTGTCTTCCGACTCGGAGGGAGAAATAGGGAGGGGCCAGTCAGTCCCCGGAACTAGCTATTCACAGAACATGGGAAGTAGGAGGCCTGCACCGATGGGCATGCTGGACAAAAAGACGTCACAAAGAGTCAGAAGAGACAACTGACTGAGAAGCATGGATGCGTTTGTTTGAACTCCTGTATTTGCTTTTGAACTTTTAGTAATAAATCTACCAGACAGAAATAGCTCAGTGCCTGGAACTTTATCTTTACTAGCTTGGCAGCAAACACACTCATCACATAACTTGAAGTACCACTGTATTTGAGATGAAAGTTGACGCCACACCTTTCCACAGCTCCAGGGCATAAAATGTGATAATTGCTTGCAAAGACTGATTATGGTTATTAGTCAGTAAAGGGACTAGAGATGTTTTATTTGATCTTTAAGCTCCTACTCAAGTAATTGCTAACAAAACCATGGAAGGCCTTCCTCCTTCAATAAGCTTATTTGGTAACTGGACACTGTGAGTGGTATCTGACTACATTCTATTTGGATTAGACTCAACAAATTGTCCTACTATTATTAATCCTTTCAATAATTACTCATGAGTTATCAAGCATTCCCCTCTATGCTTTGAGAACAGCCTTCAACAACATGATGCCTTTGGGTTCTTTGCACTACAGTTTATTTCATGCCCAAATAATTGGCTTTTCTGGGTGAAGCTTGTGGAAGTTGCCCTGCAGTAGATACCATTTGTCTCCTGGTCTCTCTCTCTCTCTCTCCCTCTCTCTCTCTCTCTCTCTCTCATTTTATTCACTTTTACACATCAAACAAAAACAAATATCCATCACCACAAAGAAAAAAAGAAGAAAAAAGGAAATAAAACTCGATACATCAACTAATATTCTCCTAATATTGAAATTAATCATCATCTTCTTCTTTCGACCAGACTTCCCGTCTACTCTCCACCTCAATTTCTCATTGTTTCAACACTCCCATAGCATAACAAGTTCTATTAAAGTTTGCTAATCTTTGATCTGTCTTATCTTTTACATCATATTAAAAACTACTGCTGAAATTATTCGAACGCTGCAACTGACCTTAAACTACAATTGTTATTTTTCAAATAAGTTTTAAAGACTTCCCATCTTGAAATAAATACCTGTTTTGGTTTGTTTTTTATTTTCTCTGACAAACTTGTTTCGCATATTTGACCAATTTTTGAATCCATTCTGATCTTGATGGAACTTTTTTGCTCTTCCACTTGGTCACAATTAAAACTCTTGCTGCCACTATGGCGTATAAAAAGATCTCTCTCACCTTCTTGGGAATTCCAAATCTGTGATCACCAAGAGGTAAGCTTCTGGATTTTTTTATTGAAGGATATTTTTAACATTTTTTCCAATTCTATGTGGATATCCTCCCAAAATATCTCAATTTCTTAACATTGCCACCACATGAGAAATAGAGTACCCGGCTTTTCTTTACATCTCCAACAATCACTTGAGAGACTTTTATACATCTTGGACAGTTTCCAATGAGTTAGATACCACCGATGTTGCATTTTAAGAAAATTCTCAAGCAGAGTGTAACAAGCTGTGAATTTCCAGTTTGTTTTCCAGAGGCTTTCCCACTGCTTCATAGTTATTGTGTACCCAAAATCTTGCAACCACTTAACCATAGCCGCAGTGACCTCCTCCTTCTTGACTTCCCAGTCAAGGAGGAGTCGGTCTGCTTTAGAAAGTGTATTAATCTTTGAGTTCACGACATCCAATTCAAATCTGGAGGTCTCAGTGGAGAGACCCTTCTGTTTTTCAATTTTGAATGTCTTGAATATTTGGTTGCGTGGCGATACCCACCCACTCCCGCCGATGGAATAAATAAAGACACATGGACACCAGAATTTAGGTTAATGGGCGAAAAAATGGCCACAACTTTATTGATTTCAGGTAAGAGTGGTATTGGCTTTAGGCATTGGCCCTATCAGACTAACCGGCATAGAACCACGAAGGGTTAAGCACCAACAGGGGGAGCCCCTGAGATGCACATCGCTAGGCGCTCCCCAAGGGGTTACGGCTCTGGAGCGTCCTTTAGGCCCTAGCCTCCATAGGTTTCGGATGAGGCGACACCCCCTGGAGTCCTTTAACGAACTACCCTTCATCATTTGGGGGAGGTGATGGCATTCCTCCCCCCAACCCATTTTGCATAATAATACCCCTGCCAATGCCTAACCGCCCAAACCAAAAGTGTTGTGACGTTTTGCTACGAGGTAGGTGAAAAAAACAAGTGGCTTTCAAAATAATGCCAATTAGCCAAGTGGAAAAACTCCTACCAGGCCCCTTGCGGCGACCAGCCGAAGCCCATAGCAAAGTCCAAATGACAACCTAGAGGGTGGGTGGGTGGGAAACCGAGCTGGCTATAAGAAAAGAAAGGGGCGAGCACGGGCTGCCCCGACCTTAAATGAACTCTAGTAAGCCCGCCCCCGCCGCCAGCCGATTGGCTGGCACAGCAAATGATGAATAATAAAGAACCCCGGGATTCCCAAGTCCCGCAGGGCTACAGCCAGCCCTGCGAGGATGCAGATGGGGCGTGAGCCCGCAACCCCCATCCTTATGTCGGGAGTGGCTTTGTAGACTCCTGGTCTCATTGTAATAAACATGCTGGACCAATAGAGCCCATCAAATTTTTGTCTATACCTTTGCTTAATTCAGATATCCCAAGTCTGCAGCCCTCCAGATATTTCACATTATAACTTGGCAAAACCTCCACCCAGAAAAGGAGGGAAAGGATGCCTTTTATGTCATGTAGTGTCTGGTTATTTACCAGATGGAGGGTGACACCATTCCTGATAGGAACAATTTCCCTATGGGAGACAGGCAGGGTCTTGCAACATTCTCTGCAGAGGGCAGGAATTGCCCCGTCTCTCCAGACCAACCCTGCCTCCTGCAAAGGTGGTTGTGTCTTCATGGCTCTCTCAGTGTGTGTAAAGAGAAACCCTTGCTTGAGTGCTTGTGTTGTGGGGTTTTCCCTTTGTCCAGTCCTCTCCTCCATCATTCTGATCATCTTTGTTTTACTGTGCTTCCCGCCCGCTTCTTCATTCTCTTCATGCTTCTCCCCTCCCCTGTTTTATCTGGGGAAGGAAGAGTCTAGGGGGCAGCTGGATTCAGACCCCAGTGCTGGGCAGGCACAGGAGAAGTCCACAGAAGTGACAAGGCGAGGAGCTTGCTTTCCCCTCCCATTTCTTTAAAAGGCAGAATTCTGTTGCAACAACTCAGCATTTCTCAAGGATACCTGCATAAGAAAAAATGCCTGCAAAATATTTAATCAATTTCATTACCAGCAATCTCAATGTTGTGAGCATATATACTTCTGTATATTTCAATTGGGGAAAATTACCCTATTGCGGATGGAAGCTTTCATGCAACCTTTACAAAATAACATAGGATAAAAGAGAAATGAACAGTTATGCAATAGATGCTGATATAGGGAAGGGTATGGGTGTTAGATACCCTCCAACTTTTCTCCGATGAACATAGGGAAGTCCCATTCCATAATGAAATTTTACTTTTGATGCGCCACACATCTTACTGGGCTGCCCCAGGCACCCTACAAAACATAATAAAACTTTAAACATTTTAAAAACTTCAGTTGTCTTATTGTATTTTTTTTATATACAGTAAATCTATGGAAACCGCCAGTGTTGTGTTTCAACCCTGAGCCACAAGTCATATGAATGAGAAATTTTTGCAGCTGTTTTCTTGGTTTAGGCTTCTGTAATTAAATGTTCAATTAAATCTCTTTTGTTTCAATTTCCAATGCCTTTGTTGAGTTTTGATCAAAATCTGCAAGTCATGCAGCTCCCTGTTTACTGTAAAAACTATCATCTCTGCTAATTACCGACAGAAACTCAAGGTAGTAACAATTCCAGGCAGATCAACAATAATATATTATGTACCATTCCCCATTCCCTTTCTCCAGTCCCAACCCAAACATAAATGCAAACTATTAATATATGAAGTCAAAAGCACAATAACCCATTCCAAGAAGAGATGTCCTCTCCAACAAGGTTTGTCTGGCAGAATCCGAGATTTGGACGAGGAAACAATAGAAGAGGACTGGAAAAAATTCAAAGACTATTTGCAAAAACATTATAAGTTGTATGAATGTTAAGAATGTGCACGATTAGGAAATTTTATGCTTTAGCAATTTGATTAGGTAAATTGAAAATTAAGTGATAAGAAAAAAGAGGAGGCAATATGAAATAACCATATTATGTTTATTTTAAAGGTACAAAAACTGAGTTACAACATTTTGAATTTAGAAACATAATAACTGAAAGTTACAGTAAGTCATGAAATAAGGTAACAAATTGCTGATATTGTTATTGTAAAGAACGCAGGGTTTGGAAGATGTGGGGAGGTCCAATTGGTTTTGTTAAAATTATGGAAAGTTGGATTGTTATACATTTATTTCTTTCTTAATTCCTATCTCTTGTTTCTTTTTTCTTTATTCTGTATTTTTCTGAACTTATGAAAAGAAACTTAATAAAATATTATTAAAAAAAAAAAACAAGAAGAGATGTCCTCTCCAACAAGGTTTAATTGAAAAGGAGACATACCAAGAGCAGGAGAAAACACGGGAGCTGGAGACAAGGGTTGGCTACTCAAATTAGTGGGGGGAAACGTCTGTGGGGAGTCCTTTTATACAGTTTCACTCACCACTACCGAGTTTGAGTCAGCCCTAGAGAACTAATTGTTATAGGCAATCTGGCTGCACTTCCTATGTATTTGCTATTTTGGGCACTCAGCTCTGAAACAGTCCCATCAATCACATCCCCACAGCGTTCTTTTCATTTGGTATTATGCACCTCATTTAGAATAACTTCTTGAATTTGTTAATTGCCTTGTGGGTTGGTTTCCACTCCATTTGATTACTGCTTTGGAAGTTTAATTTGAAAAACAACAACCAAGAAGCCAATGTTGGCCGCGGTGCAGTGCTGGTGCCTGCCAAGATGAGCAGTGGCCCATTGCAATTTCTAT